>CAUYON010026930.1:0-39097 GCA_963573935.1 Arctocebus calabarensis | reverse complement strand
CTATATTTCAAACACGACAATCCTCCCAATCTCTGTGTCTCACCAGCTGCCCGTCCACTCCAATAGTTCACACGGGGAAAGATCCAGAGCTCCCACCCTCTCACCTGCTGACCGGGGAGAGATAGGCTATGGGACCGTCTCCGCCGCCATCTTCCAGCACTCCCTGTCTATAGTGGTTTTTCTTCATGCAATATTGCCTAAGCATTATATAGTCACTTCTGAATAGGATTTCATTTTTGGATAACTTTCCAGTTTAATATTTCCTGTTCATTTTTGGATTATGGTTACAGAATATATCTTTTTATATGTATCGAATTCACTTTTCTTATATTCTCTACTGTTTTTTTTTGAATCTTAAAGGAACTTATTGAAATTTCACAGTACATTTTTATTTATTATATCTTCTACTTGAACGTTTTACTTTCAAAACTAGTAGACTGACTAAAAATATTGTTTTCATTGATCACAATAATGCAAATTTCTGATCTTACACAAATCTTTTTGTCCCATTTATTTTTTCTACTTTATTTATCTCACTGTTTTCCTTTTTTATTAAATCATAGCTGTGTATATTACATGGGGTACTATGTGCTGGTTTCATATACAATCTGAAATATTTTCATCAAACTGGTTAACATAGACTTCACTGCATTTTCTTAGTTATTGTGTTCAGACATTTATATTCTGCATTTAGTAAGTTTCACCTGTACCCTTCTAAGATGCTCCATAGGTGTGATCCCACCAATTACTCTCCCTCTACCCATCCTCTCCCATCCCCGCCCCTCCCTTGTCCCATACCCCATATTCTTAAGCTATTATTGGGTTATATCCTTCATATGAAAGCTATAGATTAGTTTCATAGTAGGGCTGAGTACATTGGATATTTTTCTTCCATTCTTGAGATACTTTGCTAAGAAGAATATGGATTAATATGAATAGATTAATAAATTATGGTATATATACACCATGGAATATCATGCAGCCTTAAAGAAAGATGGAGACTTTACCACTTTCATGTTTACATGGATGGAGCTGGAACATATTCTTCTTATCTCACTGTTTTTCTATGCACACATATGTATTGTTACTTGCTCAATAGTATTTTCTTTTTCTCTAATTCTATAGGCTTTTTCTAGCAAATTTATTACTTACTTGCATCTACTGCAGTAATTTTCTCATAAAGGATTTATGCGTGATATTTTAATTTAAAAAAATCTACCTTATTCGCAAATACTTTTCATTTAGCTATACAAGTAAATGAAATCTTGGGTAGGTATAAAGTATATATGCCAATTTAGTCTTTTCTCAACTCAAATAAATATTTCTCTATTATTTATCTATTATTTCCTCTTTGCCATTTGTTTCATTTCATTCTTCTATATAACATGGCATTCCACAGATCTGTCCTTAGACTCTCTTGATTTCTATCCTTTTGTGTTTCTGTTTTGTGTTTAAACAAACCATCAACTATGCTGTGAGTGTCCTTTCATATTGTTTCCTTTGAGAAAAAAAAATTGCTCTTGTATCATTATTTGTGTTCAAATCGACTCTATTTCACTGGGTACACTTCATATTGTTTCTCTTTCCGTCTTTCTTCAGAGGTTCTGTTGATTTTCTGTCTGTAGTTTGAGGTTGAAATGTAGGTAAAAGTTGTGAGTTTCAGGAGATGTGTGAATGATGTTAGGAAAAGTATCCTGTGCCCCATGTCTGGCTTGAAGTACCTGCCCAGCTTATGGATCACTCTTACATCACCAGGTACAGGCTGTCATTTTTATATAGTCTCTAACCTTGGAAGAAGGCAAGTGGCTCACCTTTTTAACTTCTTGGATTCTTGGAGAAAAGAAGGACTGGGTCTCCTCAAAGAGGCTGATGTCAACCTCGCCATGTAAATGTCTATAGATCTGAGTGAACTTAACCCTTCCCAGAGTGCCCTGTATTTTGAGCACCATGCTAGGACTGTCGGACCAAGTGCTCAACCTCTCCACGGACCCAGAAAACTGAAATCTCATCCCTCTCACTCCTGGTTGCATAGAACATCTCGGGCCTGATTTGCGAACAAACCACTTGCTCACCTCAGCAGCAGTTGGCCCAGTAAGGGAAATTTGTTGGAGTTGAGAGTGGAGCAGAAATATAGTCAATTTTTTCTTTAAAGATAAAGTTCCACTAGAGCATCTCTTTCAAGTTTATTAAATACAAAAGTTTCTTACATAATCACAACTTAAATAACTTTAAAACAAGAAATACATTAGCATCTTTATTACAAACGTAATTGGTTTTCTTTTATTTTTCTTTGTGGGGATGGGGTCACTAGTTAAAATACGCCACTGTAAAATCTGCAATTTAAATTTCATTTCATGCCGCATTGTAGAAATAGTTTACATAAATAGCATCCATTAATCATTTAAAACAAAGGTTAAATGTAAATTAGGATCCAGCTTTTTATTTCTATGATTATTTATGGTTTTCTGGTAAAGTCTGATTTTTTTATGAGGGTAAAAGAATTAATGTTTTTGAAAGTAAAATATTTTAAACTAAAATTGATAACTTACAGAAATAAATGGACCTGGAAAGAATGCCACAACATTGCAAACAGCATTGAAAGCTAAAGGGCATGCTAGCTTTCAGTCACAATTTAAATATGTCACAATTTAATTGTGAAATTTCTTTCTTTAGGAGTCTTACCTGATAATATTAAATAGCTGTGTTAAACATAATTCTGAGGGAAATGATATCTTTCTGGTGGCTGCAATTTTTTTGAAGAGGGTTATAATATTGGTTTATCAGTTTATTTAATAAGAGAAAGTAATAAAATAACTAAACATCAGTACATTTTAGTAATAACTATCTAGTTTTAAATGTTACTGTCAAAAGGTTAAAATATCTGGGCAAATACTTATTCCAGTGGTTAGCATAAACCATTATTCATCATTATTAGGAAATACTGGAGTAATTGATCAACTTTTTATTCATCATTCCAAACTATTGTTCTTGAATAATCGCAATTAAAATATGCCCATTCTTTAATTTGTTTCTTATGATTTTGCTCTTTACCGCAGCTAAGACATGATATTAATGTCAAGAGTGACAGTCTGAACTTTAAAACAGAAGTTAAATAATTTGACTTTTTATTATTTTACTAAAGTTCAAAAGGAAAGTATAAATGGCATTACCTAAATTAAAGTTATGTAAAAGAAATGATCATTTCAGTGCATAAGAACCCAGAAAAATTAAATATTAGTCTTTAAAATAAGCAAAGCAGCAAAGCAAAACAGTCATGTTTATTTCAGCATCCAGTAGTATTATGCATTTTTGCATTGCAGTCTTTAGGAAGGATATTAGAAGTATATTTAGCAATGATATTTATGTAATGGTACCTTCTCCAAATAACTAGAACAATGAATTTGACATTCTGCTAGAGCATATCATTGTGTTTAGGTGTCATTACACTTTTACGTAGTTCTTTGAATATCTTTCAGCAGCAAAGTCCTGAAAAAGAAATGAAATTACAATTACAAAGCTATATTTTTTATATTTTATAATACAATAATAGCCTGTACAATGTTGAATGAAAAATTTCCATTCAGAAAAATATTAGTTAAGCATGCATTAATTTTAAATATCTGAAGAAAAGTTCAAGCAATTTTTTTCCAGTAAGTATTTTAATGGCTTTAGATTCATATTATTGCAAAATTATCTTATCCAGAATGAGATGCATATATGTAAATACAACCTTTTGTAGCTCACCCAAAAAACCTTTTGTCTCATGCAAAAAATCATACTTTAATTATGATTTAAATATATTTTGTGTTTCTTTTTCCTAGTCCAAGAAAGCAAATTATACTTTAAATTTTGTTTCTGATGACATAATAACCAGAATGAATTAATATATTAAAAACTTTAGATTACTCAACTCAGCATCAGTTGGTGAGTGGAGGTTAAAGAGTCAGATTATTTGGAGAATTATTTTCAGGACTTCAATAATAGTACAACTTCACATAGTGAAGCCAAAGTTTACACTAAGTTTTAGTTTGAAATCTACGTCATTGTGACTATCTCTAAAGACAATATGATTCAAAAGTTATCCTTCATAATTTAATCTTCAAAATGAGCAAAGTCTGTATGTAATGTCTCCTGTGAACATGAAACAATATGTATAGCAAATACACGAGAGAACCCTTTATAAATTAACTTACATTTGAGAACAAATGTCACACAAAGTACATTTTTTATTCTATCCTAAAGGACAAACATCAGCCCTTGAACACCATATGTGGTCTGCATTATGGCTTCTTGGCACCAATCCATAATCTATTTCTAGCAGTCACCATTTCAAAAATTTATGAGGACCTGGAAAGCACAGAAGGCCTAAAGAAGCATCATGACTTCTGCTTATTAGCATACTCATTAAGCCTAATCAATAATTGATGAACCATTTGTGGAAAACATATGGATTATATTACATCTTGGCTTAGACCATTCAGAAAAGTCCTAAGTAATTTTCCCCATTGTTTGTTGTAGAAACATGATGTAAAAACTAATTCTATAACAGATACCTGAAAAAACATGGCATCTCTCTATAATCCAAAGTTAAAAGCATTATGACTTATTTTTTATAAGAATTTTAAAAGAATTTAACATCAAAGCTATTAATATGTAAACTCTATGAGATGTGATAAAAACTTTTTAAACATTTTTAAATAGCTCTGAAAAAGTGTTTGAGAGAGGAAAATAAAGGCACTTACGAGCAAAATGCAGCAAAGAATTACAAGCATTAGGCTATACCCACCCAAATTTTTAAATCTATTCTTATGACACTAAGCTCACAGTTTAGAGCTAATAAAAATTCATACTATTTGTGATCATATGACTACAGAGTCAAAGCATATTTTAAAAATGTTTAAATTTAGAATTAGAAAATTAGAATTTAGAAACATTGCGAAGATAGCGCAGAGTTTCTACACATTCTATATCCTATTTCCCCTAAAGCTAATTTATTTTAACAGTATAAAACATTTGTCATAATTAAGGGTCTGATATTGTTACATTTTTATTAACTAAAGTTTAAACTTTATTCTACTGTAAATTTTACCTGTCTTTTCTTTTTTTCTTCCAGGTTCCTTTCTAGAATACCACGCTCCACCGTTTTCATGTCTCCTTAGGCTTCTCTTGGTTGCAACAATTTCTCATACTTTTATTATTTTTTATGGCATTGGCATTTTTGAAGAGCATTAGTATGCTCATTTCAAATTTTCCTGATGTTTTTTTCTCGTGATTGGACTGGGTTTTTGGAGGAAGACCACAGAGGTAAAACACATTTTCCATCCCATTGCATCATGGACACATAGTATTCACACGAATAATTGTTGATGTTAGCCTTGATCCTGACCGAGGTGGTATATGTCAGGTATCACTACTCCAAAGTTTTTCTCCTTCCTCTCTTACCATAACCAACTCTTTGTAAGAAAGTCATTCTATGCAGTTAATACTAGAGTAACTTCATCTTTTTAAGAGGGAAAGGTCAATGTAAATTATTTGGAATTCCCTCACATGAGGTTAGTCTCTTTCCCCCTATTTATTTATTTGTTATTCAGTCATTTATTTATGAGTACAGACCCATGGATATTCATTTCATACTTAGAGTTATAATCCAGTAATTTTTCGTTGTTGTTGTTCAGATTATTACAGATTTGGCCTTAGAAGATACTTTAGATATTTCAGTTGGCTTCTATGTCACTGTAAAAGACCCGTAGCATTGTGTTGTAAATTCGTGTTTGTTATTTTTGTTTGTTTTTGGTTTTGTGTGTATTTTGGGGGTGTGTATTTGCATATGGACAGATAATGTCTCTGCATCATTTGTTGAAAAGATTATATTTTTTTCTGCCAAATTGCCTTTGTGACTTTGTCAAAGATGAATTAACCATATTGTGTGGTTCTGTTTCTGGGGGATCTATTTTGTTTCAATGATCTATGTGCATATTCTTTTGTCAATACAATCATCACTGTTTTTATTATTGTAGCTTTACAGTAACTCTTGAAATTGGGTAGCATGAGTCTCTCAATTTTGTTCTTCTCTAGAACAGTATTGGCTATTTAAAACTTCTGGATTTTCACAAACCTTAAAATATGTTTGTAAATATCTACAAAGAAGTTTTTCAAAATTTTTATTGAAATCGTGTGAATCTATGGATCAAATTGGGAAGAAATGAAATTTTAAGAATACTGAGTTTTCTCACCATGAACATGGAATATCTCTTCATTTATTTAGAGCTTCTTTATTTTACTGAATTTTTGTAGTTTATTCTACACAAATCCTTTACATATTTTGTTAGAGTTATACATAAATACTTTTTCTTTTTAGTGCTATTTAAAATTTTTTTTTTGTTATTTCAAAATACTATAGATGTGTAAATGTTTTTGGTTACACAGGTATTGTTATGCTTGAGTGAGAATTATAATTGTATCCATTACCCAGATAGTGTTCATTGTACCCATTAGTTTGATTTTCATTCATCTCTTTAACCCCTTCCCCTTTGCTTGATTTCTGCAGAGTTTTGCTCCCCCCTGTGCACATATGTGCACATCAGTTAGTTCCAGTATAATAACAAGTACATGTCGTGCTTATTTTTTTATTCTTTAAATATTTCACTAAAGAGAATGGTCTTTATTTTCATAAAAAGTGTTGTAAAAGGCCTTAATACATCATTTTTCATGGCTGAGTAGTAATCCATTGTGTGTGTGTGTGTGTGTGTGTGTGTGTGTGTGTATCTCACATTTGTTAATCTACTCTTGAATTGATTGGCCCTTAGGTTGATTTCACAACCATTTTTTTTTCAATTCCAAGCTCCAATTGCTCATTAATCACACATAAAAGAATTGACCTTTGCCAGCTAATTCTATGATCTTGCTAGATAAGTTCATAAGGTCTAAAAGATCTTTGTTGACTCTTTGGGATTTTCTACATGGACAATCATATTATCTATGCATGAAGAAAATTATATTTCCTTTTTTCCAATCCATATATTTTTGGTTTTATTTTCTTGACTAATTGTATAAATTATGAGGTCTAGTACATACTGAATAGCAATAGTGAGAGAGGACATGTTTGCCCTGTTCCTGATCTTAGTAGAAAGTACCCAAGTAAATATGATGGCAGCTGTAGGTTTGGGTAGATATTATAATCTATGTTTTAATTCAACTCTGCAAAGTCCAATAACCAAAAATTTGTTCCAGAACTCAAGTCAAATTTGCACTTATTTCTCTATTACTTTCTCATTATTAGGAAATACTTTCTAATTCTCTCATGGAGAAACATAACTTAGCTTTAGCTAGTAGTTGGTTAGAGACATAAATATCAAATTGAAATTTGAGTTAATTCTGAAAGACCAGGAAATACATAGTAATAGGATGTCACTAGGCATTTTAGAAATAGTAAGTAAAATTTTATTAACATTCTAAGAAGAAAACTCAAAAAAATTATGCAATAAATTAATGAAATTATGTAACATAAACAAAAAGAATAATCAAGAAATATTCAAGGCCAGCCACAGTGGCTGACACCTGTAATCCTAGCACTCAGGTGGCCGAAGCAGGTGGATGTCTGAGCTCAGGAGTGCAAGACCGACCTAAGCAAGAGTGAGACCCCCATCTTTAAAAATAGCTAGGCATGTGGTTGGTGCCTGATGCCCCTGTTACTCTGGAGGCTGGGGCAGGAGGATCACTGGAGCCCAAGAATTTGAGGTTACTGTGAGCTGTGATGCCACAGTACTCTACTAAGGGTAACATGATAAAAATCTGTCTCAAAAAAGAAAAAAAGAAAGAAAGAAATTATATGAAAGCTGAGGAAGCTCCACAAATAAAGCAGATGTGAGAATATTGAATGATTAGCTGGCATTCAGAGATCAAAAACAGGGAGTCAGGAGTGATTTATAGACATAAGGACCAGCAACATGAAATTGAGTTCATGCCTGGAAATGCTTGGAAGGCTCTTATGTGATTGATCGAAAAGAAGTGAGTGAAGGAAGGGAGATCTGTAAGAGGAGCTCAGGAATATTAATTAAAATCCTAAAGGCAAATGAATGGCAATAAGTATCAGGTTAAAGGATTTTGACTATGTTTTATGCCAGGTATTATGAATAGTAGAATATTTTATAGCAGTGATTGGTGTCTCTTTTCAGGAGATAATTAAAGTGGCAATTATAATTATTGACAATGACCACCCTAAACAGTAAACCACAAAGTGGCAAAAAGGTAAAACACGTTATCCATCAACCAAGAATACATTCACACTAGATTTCTAACAAGATTGGTCCAAAAAAGTTTATAATATCTATCATCATTCTGTTAGTCACCCAACAAGAAACCATGAATATGAATTTCCAGTAATTAGAGAACTAAAGATTGAAACTGGAAAAATTAAGTGCTTTCTGCTTTCCCACTGACCATGCAGAGACTTATGCGCATTCTTCATAATGCATAGAATGTTTTCTATTTTACCAAATGATGTTTCCTTTTCTCATTTTTTTGTTTTTGAGTGTTTTTTATTTTTTTGCCAATGGCAATTATATTGCTTTATAAATGCTTATTTAAATAATCTTTATAGTTAACAATATAATCAGGTCAAGTTAATTTTTTAAGACATTTATTTTTAACTTATTTTCTGTTACTATGCTCTTATGGCAGACAGATGAAGCCATTTATTTTTAATTTGTGATAAAAATTATTGCATATGACAGATTGAAGAAGAAGAGGAAAGGAGACAATTGTTTGTCCTATATCAGAGAAAAAAAGGAGCACCTTCATATATTTAATCAAAACAAATATTTTTAAAAAGGGTCAGCCTTTATAATATACCATCTCAAGGAGAAAAATTTAATAAAATATAAGAAACAGAACATGTTGCTCTTCTCCTATTGTATTTCTACATATATCTTATGCTTAATTATTCTAAGATCATAGAATTAATTTTCATATATAGCATAGGTTTTGCTATGTAACTTGAACCCTGTAAGGTTAAGTGATATGGGCTATAGCAGATTGCATTGATGGCTCCAATTTTTTACTCTTGGGTAATCTACATTCTTTGCCAAGAGATCCGACAGGTAATAGAGGCAAAGTGTATTTATTCACTCTTTCAATCTGAACTCTATCATGTAAATTGCTTTGGTATTAGAAGTATGACTTGCTAGTTGCGTTATTAGCTTTTAAGGGACATTGTGGTTTTGTGCATGTTTCTGCATTTTTACTTGGAATTCTGCCATCACCAGGAGAAGGCAATGCCTTGTTAATCCTCTGCTTCCAGAAGATAATAACAGCTTCTGTCAAAGAAACAAGTTGAACCTGCTGAGTCCTGCCAAAATCAACTACTCCACAATCTCTAGAAATGCCTGCTAAACTGCATACCACCAAAGTTTTCTGTAAGCAACATTATTATAGTGAAGGATAAGTTATACATAAGTCTCTTTTTCTTAGAAGGCACTTGGGCCTATATATGATTCATAAGTGTGTGTGTGTGTGTGTGTACACACTAAATACTCATGTAAGAGGTCTGACAATTAAATTATAAACTAATCCTAGAAAAAGTGCTACATAGCTCATTGCTGAATACCTCTATGGCCACCAGATGGCCAAAGGAAGCACTTCCAAAGTGACGATAGTGATATTCAGCAATGAGGTATGCAGAACTTTTTCTAGGATGAATACCCTTCATACTTTTAAGGAATAAGTCTTGTTTACTGAATATGAGATTAAAATTTCTAGCCCTAGACTAAAATAAAGTAGATGTTTAAGGGTGGTTGGTTTGTAGCTTTATTTCTATATAAAATATATTTTTAACAGGAGATAGGAAAGTAAAACGAAAAAAAAAATGTTTTTTAAAATCCAGTCTCTTTGGGATGATTTAAATATAACACGCCTGTTGGTAAATTTTCACTTATAGACCAGTATTGCTGAATGTTTTTGCTAACATTTACAAAAATTTCTAACATTTTGACATTTTTGGCCCTTTACTCCATCTAAGGCATTTGTTAGACTGTGTAGTGGTTCTCCATTTAGGAAGTCTTCTTTTAAAGAAAAAAAAAAAAGTGTGCCACAGACACCTTCAGTTCTTTGTATATACATGTGTCTGCAATAAGCAGTTGGGTACTCATATGTTCAGGCTAACTTCCATATTGTGTTGTTAGCAAAACCCTTAGTTCAAGTTACTTTTTTAATGTTTACTTTTACCAGTGATTTCGTGTAGCTTGCTGAAAGTGTTTGTCCGTAGGATACATAACATTTATTCTAGAAATCAACTTACATTCATAACTCCAATAATTACTTCCAAATTACAAGATTCACATACTATCCCAGCATTAGACAGGGCAAAGTTACAGCTATTGAAGGTGACTAATATATAGTCCCCATCTTAGAAATTCCCAGAGAGACAAGATGTCAATACGTATGTATATAATACACAATACAGAGAAATTTGTGGGCATTAAAATGTGGAAATAAGTTCACACTCAAAGAAAGAAAGCTATCCTGGAGCAGTCAAAGAAGACTCTCATAAAAATCTAATTGATATTGGCTTACTAGACTCTTTCAAACATTATAGCATAAATTATTGGATGTTTCTCAAAGTTTGGAAAAATTGCACACATACTTCCACAAATTTAGTTGTTTTGTGGCTCTTGTAAAATCATTTTAGGTGTTCATTTTAAAGAAGATCTAGGATGTTTTATGTATTTTGAAGCTCCCTATCAGACTAGTTTTTGGTATAGGGAACCCAAAAGAGATTTGACATCCCTTTGAATTTAATAAAACACCCCAGGAAGATTTGCAAAATTAATCAAAACTCCCAGAGGAGAGCAATGATGCAGTTAATTCACATAAGTAGAACTGAAAATGACTTCAAATTATTCAAGCATCAAATGAAGTAGAAAATAAACTTTAGTCTTATAACTTGTTGGAAATACAATTTTTTGTTTTATTTATTCATTGAACAAATATTTATGTAGTACCATTTTTACAGGCATTATCCTAGGCATTGGAATACAGTGGTGAGGAAACAGTCCTTGACTTAGTGGAGATTCTGATATAATAGAGAATAGAGGCATGCATGGTGAATGCTGAATAGTTTTTCGTCTCTATGTGTATTATATCTACTATGTATTCTGTGTCATATAAATAACATTTATTGGAGAAAATTATTGAAAAATTAACTACATATGTTGAGCCAATAAATAGTTAATATAATATTTCTGATAATGTCAAAGTGTCTAAAAATGACTTTAAAAAACAAAATAAACCAGAAGACTTAAAACCATTTTAATGATTTGCCCAAGTAATGGGAAAAAATAGTGAAAAAAAGTAAGTGTAAGAATATTCACTTGTAACTTTATTTATAATATGAAAAATCTGAAAAAAAATTAATGTAAAGAAATAGGGTACTACATTATTACATAATGATTTGATAAAATGTAGCAATTCATATTGTTTTACAAAATTTTGATGTTAAGAAAACTGTTCTTAATACATTAGGCAAAAAAGTGAAGCAAAAGGCTGTTATATATTTATGGTAGGGAGAGAGAGAAGGCTTTTCTTATTTCATGATTTCTTATTTTTTGATGTATTATCTAAACTCATATTCAAAAAGACATTTTAACAGATAAGTTTCTATCTTTTCAGTGTTGCGTACTTGAATTATTCTTTGCATAAGTTTTCTTCTACCTGGGAAAATTCTTAAATAGGACCTTTAATTACTCACACATAAGGCAAATATCTACTCCTTTTTTAGAAAGAAGAAACCCTTAATTTGAATGCAAATATTGTAGATGGAGGAGCCAAATATTTTGTGTGGAATGCATTTTATTATGGTGTTCCTAGTGAGAGGTTTGTCTCTGCAGAAATTGTGTCTTTTATAATATCTGCTTCTTCTAAGTAATACGCTTTATCTGCCTTATACGCTTCTCAGTTTTGTGGAGCTGTGTTCTCTTTTTAGTAGCTACTTGCAGAAGATGCAGAGAGGAGACAGAAGAACTTGGAGAAAGATGTGTGTGGACCTGACCTTCGTCTGACACTGGAGGACGTGGGGTGACATACAAAAAACAGAATCCAAGCACATCTCAGTCTGGACTGAATCGTTATTGATGACTGTATCCATAATCCACTACTGAATTGCAAATCACTGCGTAGCTCAATGGCTTCTAACAATGAGAGTTTAGCATGGCTCACAAATCTGCAGATGAGCTGCGGTTTCATTGATCAGGGCTAGGTTGTCTCCGCTTCAAGAAACAAATAGCGTTACTGATACAGCGCTACTCCCCATAGTAGGTCTATGTACCCCCTGGGATTTTATGTCTCCTTTCACTCTCTTTGGCTGTGTGGGTTAGCCCAGGCAGGTTTCATTCCTGGCACGTGCAGAGGTGTAAAAGGTACAGGTGGTGATCTTCGAGCTGGCAGAGTCACTTCTTCCCATACAGCATTGGCCAAATGAGTTAGAAGCCTAACCATAAAGTTGGGGTACCAGGCATCCGCTTCTAAGTGAAGCCAACAAAGCATCCCGCATCTATACTTAAAATAGAAAGAAGTATGACTATGGGAAGTGCAGCAAAATTGTGATGCCATTTTCTGAAGTGACCCATTGAAGTCAGCATAGGAAATCACACCCCTGAATGCTGCTGCTTCTCTAAAGGACATATCCATTGTTTTAATATTACACATAACAAATTCTGTGATTCATTGACTATATAAGGTGTGGCCTTCTCCGTGGGCTTTGTTCGCATTAAGCTTTTGTGATCAAACTCCATGGCCTTCAAGGTCCCGTCTCAAAAATGATGTCAAATTGCACAACGCAGTAATCTTTGTGCATAACACCCACCCATGGCTGAAGTTTTATGTACGCATTTCAGTTACTTTGAAAACTGGCACCTTACCCTGATATCTCTCAGTGGCATTTCCTTGGATCTTCCTCATGTAAAGCAGTTAACTCCAGACTTAATCCTCATCTTTCAAAAACTGAATAAACAGGAGTTTATTCTAGGCATCATAAATCTACCATTTGGATTATTTAAACTAAGATTTTGTAACTTTGAATTTCTTAGTATGAAAGGTGATTTATTGGGGGATATATTTGCAAATAAAACAAAATAACACAACCTTTCCTTCACTCTATTTCAGTTCAATAGTAAAACATATCTTATTTGCTGCTACATGGGGATTGTGAGTTCTTCACTGAATAAACATCAGAGGCAGATGCTCTTATCTAGATTGGTCCCTCACGCCTTGTCATTGCCAGGTCCTCACTTTTGTATTGGAAAGGCATCCCGACGGGCTTAGCTCTCCCTGGGGACCTCTCATTTTGGAGTAGCTTCCATCACTAGCTGAGCCAACTGACTCACCAGGATTTTTTTTTTCACCTGGGACACTCAGGGCCTGCTTCACCCCTGTTCCTGAAAAGAACCAAAGTAAACATAGGTCACAAGTGTGTCCCCTGAGGTTCACTTCTCCCTATGTACATGTGTGTTAACCGGCTAGTTGCAATTTAATAGTGAGTACATGTGGGACTCAAGCATTACGGAAGTGATAACCTAAAACATTTGTACTCCCTTAATACGTTGAAATTTAAAAAAGAGATACATGTCTAAAAAAATCATGTCAAGCACATTCCGAGAATTATATCAAGTAGTACAAAGAAATAAAACAACTATGCCTAACTTACCTATTCTTGAAGCATGAGGATGGGAAGGAGAGGGGAGAAATATGCAACACTATAATATAAGCAAGATTGTGGCCTCTTATCCCACCATGCAGCAACAACAAACTAAGGTCTTGGTATATATTTATGCACTTTCCAGACATCTTTTCTATCAATACAACATATACATATCTTTTAAAAAACATAATATTTGGCCTATGCTATAAAAAGTATCATTTTCTTATGGCAGTGTCTAAGGGTAACATTTACCAGATAGTTTCTTTATCATTATCCACTTAAGACTCCTTGTATGGCTTTATTCTTTCTTCAAGAAGAACTTTAGTTCACTGAACAATTTTAATGCACATAATTAAGTCAGTAGAAGATTTTATAGATTTTTAGAAGATTTTATAGATTTAGAAGATTTTTAAGATTTTTATAACTATGTCTTATACATCAAACTATATAAACCTTGTGAATACTTTTGTTATTTTTATGTAAGGGAATTATTTTCATATCCTGTCCCTGTAGAACATTATAGGCCACTAAGTTTATAGTGGCCAGTTAATGTTCCATTAACATTATTTGACACATGTTAACATGCAGATTATCATCACAATCCTAGAATGTAAAAATATATCATTAATGACATTGATCATATGAAGAGGGAAACATATGGAGAGTAATTATTTAATTTTATATTATGTAATATGCGATTAGGCAAGGCAGAGGAGAACTCCCTAGAGGGTAGAGTTAGAGAATATGAGGTCCTACTTTAAAACGGATTAGGCTTTTAAAGATTTACTTGAAGATGTTAATATTACCTACTTTTTACTTACACATTGATAAATTCGGTTATCTAGAACTGGAATGAAGCACTCAACTATGTCGCCAATGACTGTTAACTAACAGCAACAACAACAAAGACTGTTTTGTCTGTTACAAATATAAACAGGAGCAGGTGCACTTGACTTTCTGTGGTGAAAGATAGAATCATTAAAGCAATCCCTTCATGCTTTCTTTGGCACTCCACGGTTCAAGGATATGAACCAGGAGTTCCTAGCTCATGGTGATTATTCCTGGGTATGGAGCTGAATGCAACCTGTAACAGGATTCATGCCGAATTGGCTTGAAGACCCAGGCTTTAATATCCATGGAATGTCACTAAATGGACACAGAAATTCTCACTGATTCCTATCAATGTCTACATATCAAAAAAGAGATTATGAATCTAAAAAATAATATAATAGAACCTCCATAGTTACTACCACCCTACACTGACCATGTCCTTAACTTGACCTAATTTTCAAAGACCAGACATGTGCCACATGCACTTATCAATACTGCAGGGCCTAGAGCCAATGTTGACCTCCTCCATCTGTTGACCAGTTTGTTACAGTCCCTTGGGTGGTTAACTTACAAGGGTCTGAGAATTCTATGAGGTCTGACAATTAATTTTGCAAACTCATCCTAGAAAAAGTGTTACATATCACATTATTGAATGTCACTATGATCACCCTTGGAGTATCCCTCTTGGCCATCTCCTGTAAATGGGCCTGGAAGGTCTTCTTTCTTTTCCATTTGTCTTAATTCGTTTGGTTGGCTATAACAAAACCCTATAGACTGGATGTTTTATAAACAACAGAAGTGTATTTCTCACACTTCTGGAGGCTGGGAAGTATAAGATAAAAGGTAGGTTCAATGTCTTACAAAGGCCTATTTGCTGGTTCATAGATCGCACCTTCTAGTTGTGTCCTCACAGCATGGGTTAGAAGAGGCAGACAAGTCCCCTTGCACCTCTCCTATAAGGACACTAATCTGACTCATGAGAGATCTGTCCTCATAATCTAATCTCCTCCCAAAGGTCCCACCTCTTAAAACCGCCACATTAGGGATGAAGAGTTGAACATAGGAATTTCAGAGGGGGTCCATAAACTTGGCAGATCATAGCACCACTTTTCTCTCTAGTGTTATAATGAGTACAGGAGTAAATTTCAAATTATCCTGGAAAACTGGGTCACTGATATTTTATCAAGTATAATAGTGAAGAGATAGAGGTTAAGATGAAATTAAATATTATTAAATGGACAAGAATTTCCTGCATTTTCCTATTTTTTCACAGTGATCCACTCACTCAGTTTTGCCTTTGTCAACAACATTCTTTAACATCTTCCAGATTCAATTGACGCTCATATCATAGTTCGTTCATGGCCTTTTGCTACTTACCACAACACTTCAAATGACTTTGAGGAGAAAAATAACACAGATTTCAAAAACAGAATGAGATTTGCATACAGAAGATAGAGAATATCAAAGAAAATTATATAATATGATCTGGCTGTTATTCTGAAATTTCATTTGCACTGAATTATTAGCACTAAGGAATGAACTGTTTCTGAAAGATGATTTAATTTTCCCAAGAGTTATTGGTCCATATCTGAAAATGAATAGTTGGCTTCTTCCTTTATGATTAATTAAAATGTGATGAATAGTGTCAGATAAAGGACTAGTACTTGGCACATATTAACAATAGAAGTTAGATATCTGTTCCACATTACAAACACTAGTGGCATCCTAACAAAAAGAAAATAATTTAAATGGATGCTATAAATCCTACTTATGATACAAACATTTACATAAGATGATTTGTCCTGGGCATGGATATTAAAATCTTATAAAAAATACTTAAGGTATGCTTATTTGTCATTATTTTCTGCAATATTTTGTTACTCAATTTTTCTCTGCCTCTGTCCAGGTATTTTGCCTTCATGCCTTATTATAAATAGAAATCCAAGTAAATGCACTAGAATATTCAAAAGCTAAACTGAAAAAAGTTTCAAATGTCAAATGTTGAGCAAAAGGAAATTTTAAACAATTTTTAAAACATCAAAACCTATAAAATGATCAATAGTAAGTCCTTATAGATATTCTTTTTATTATGAGTCATATTTTCTAATTACAAATAGGGTGCTTATCAGGGACGTATTGTACTACATTTTTTTCCCCAAAGACAGATGGTGTCTAATTTGAGGTCAGTTCAAATTGCTTTTAAATAGAATATTAATGATGTCATTATATTAAGTCTAGTGAGGTAGTTTCTATAAAATGTGAATTTTATAAAACACCATTTCTACAAAAGCAAAGTCAAATTTATTGTGAAAACAAATGATTAGAGAAGTGTGATGATAAGAATTACTTTGAAAGTCATCATTAGAAGAACACTGAGGTTTATATAATTTACAATTTACTTGATAAACTTTTAATTGTAATTCATTTGAAAATTAATAATTAATTCATCCAAAAATATGTATTGATTCCATACTGGGTTCCAAACACTGTGCCAAAAGCTGGGATAAGCCATTGAACAGAGCTAACTTCATTCATAAAATCACAATGTTTATAACATATGGGAGGGGAGATAAAACACATACAATAATTGAAAGTAAAGAATTTGGCAAGGGAAAGTAATACTATTCTGGAAGTTGAGTGTCAGATAAACAAACCTAGTTTGTAAATTAAAACAAAAACCAACAATACCAAACACATAAGCAAAAACAAGATGTTTAAGCTAAGACAGACTTGAAAAGCACAAGTAACTCAGTTCATAAAGAGGCTGGGAAAGGGATGAGCATGAAGTAAGGAGAGCAGAGTAAATAAAGTATGGGATCATTCTAGGAAGAAAAAAATGCATCAAATGGGGAAAATTCAATGATCATCTTAGGGCTTGGAGGAAGTAACATAAAGCTAGAATATAAAAAGTGAAGCAGAATATATCCTGAGATAGTTAGGCTAGGTCAGGCAGGACTATATACTATACAATGACATTTTGCCCTTATATTACGAGGAATGTACAAGTACAAAAATGATTTTAATAAAAACATGAGATAATAGGTGTAAATTTCTAAGTCATCTCTAAGACTATGGAAAATGGAGATTGGGCAGAGCCTGTGGCTCATCGAGTAGGGTGCCGGCCCCATATACTGAAGGTGGTGGGTTCAAACCCGGCCTTGGCCGAACTGCAAAACAGAAAAATAGCCAGGCATTGTGGCGGGTGCCTGTGGTCCCAGCTATGCGGGAGGCTGAGGCAAGAGAATCGCCTAAGCCCAGGAGTTGGAGGTTGCTGTGAGCTGTGTGATGCCACGGCACTCTACCAAGGGCAATAAAATGAGACTCTGTCTCTACCAAAAAAAAGAAGAAGAAAGAAAATAAAATGGAGATTGAATTAGAGTGCATCCACGGTTGATGTTTCAAAAGGCTATTGTAGTCATCAAGGTAGGACACGATGGCTTCAACAGAGGTGTCAATGGTAGAGATGCAAAAAAATAAAAATGGTTTGAAAATCAAGATGTAGAGATTATGTCATTTATCGAATGGTAGCATGTAGAGGTTAAAGGAGTAAAATGATTCACAGATAATAGCCAAATTTCTGATTTTAAGAGCCAGGTGTATAGTGCTACAGTAAAACACATCAGAAGAAAATGTATTATGAATTTGGGAGAAAATTGTTCAGTTATGGATATTTTAAATATGAGTTATTTATAAATCATCTAGATAAAGAGCAAACAAAAGTTGTGTATATAGTAGATAAGAAGCTAATGTTTCAAATAATTCGTGATCACAGTTCATTCAAACATTAAGAGTAACAACCTTGAGAGCAGCAATCTGCTGGCCCACGGGCCACATGCAGATTATTTGAGACCTGTGTTGCTTATCTGTGGTGTCAGATATTGGAAAAGAATGCATTGCACTTTTCTTTTGCCATTCAGCTTTTGTCAGTGTTTGTCTATTTAATATGTGGCCCAACATGACTCTTACTCTTCCCACTTGCAGCAGAAAAAAAGGGTTGGATACTCCTGCATCCAGACACTATTTTCATCATTTGCTATTTAGAAGTCAATAATATGGCCCACATATCTTAAGTCTGGTTGGTTTATTAGGGGATAGGAATGATAGAAAGTCAGAAAACACCAAAAAAAAAATTGGATTAATTAAAAAAAATTGGATTAATATGGATTCAACCTAAGTTTTGATTATGGAAAAATTTGTGAACAGCTATTAATATACACTAATAGAAATTTATACACATTGTCAGTATTATCTTCAAAATATTAGCTATAACTTTTGGTCAGTCTCTACAGAAGCACAATGAGAACACCTTTCTGCTAATTGTACCACCATGCAGACAAACTATGCCAATAAGCTTAATGGAAAATTTGAGTTATAATAAACTTACATAAAAAGAGTATACTTTTGGGCAGCACCTGTGGCTCAAAGGAGTAGGGCACCGGCCCCATATACTGGAGGTGAAGGGTTCAAACCTAGCCCCAGCCAAAAACAGCCAAAAAAAAAAAAAAGTATACTTTTATTAAGGCTGGGGTGGAGAAAAAGAGTGGCAGATTTTAAGCTTAAAATGTCTTGTCTGTTACTCTTATTTTCTTTAGACTTCCAAATATTAACCTTACATATTTTAATATCTGGCTGAATGAGAAATATAAGAAATACAAGTTAAAGAAATTTAAGAAGGATGGAAATGTTATAAATTCAGGATATATTGCTTTGGGGACATTCCAAATGTATGTGATTAATGACAAAGCAGGAACATCACAAAAAAGTTGATTGTATGAAATATATCAGAGTATTTTTCAAATTTTACTGGTACGTAGTTTAAGCTATTATGATTTGCAGTTTAGCATTTTAAGTCCCATTCATTGTAGAATAAAGTCATGCTTCATTTTTGACAATTAAGTTCAATTTTCCTGGAAGGGAGAGAGAACTCTGAATTGGGCTCAAAGGAGAAATCTTCTTTAAAGGTCACTGTTATTAAATGGCATGACAATTTGATTATGCCATTCATACTCAATACCCCAGTCTATTCCCAACACAGTGGCTGAGGTGACACTTTTAAAATGAAAGTAAGATTGTGTTATTCCTCTCCTCAAAACCCTACCAAGCCTCCACATTTTCCTCTGAAAAAAAAGCCAAAGGCATTACAATTGCCTTCTAGACCTGGCAGGGTCTGAGCCCACAGTCCACTTCTCTGACATCCAACTCCATCACTCTGCCCCTTACACACTCTCCGCAGTCATACTGGTCTTGTTTTCTCTCAAATGCAAAGTTTGCCTCTCTGTCTAGGGGCCGTTTAGACTGGCTATTTCGTCTCCTGGAAATTCTGTGTCTTCATCCCAGATATTCACAGGGTGAACTTTTACCTCACTCACATCTCTGATCAAATTATAGCATCACTTTGAAACCTTCCTTGACTACCTGATTTGAAATTAAAGTCACTAAAGTCCAGTGGCACTGGTGATCCCCTTCCTCTTGTCTGTTTTATCTCTTTTTTCAGTAGCATTTAATAATTTTAAAAATACTATAAAATAGATGTACCTTTTTTGTCTTCTCAGCCCCATTAAGAAAGTGAGTTCCAATATCCTACTGATATTTTTTCTGTTTTATTTACTTTTGCCTCCTTAGTACCTTATGCATAAAAAGTGCTAGTAAAAATTTGTTGAGTTAATACTTGTCAAATCGTATCCTTACAGAAGGATCATAAAAACTTTTTTATAGATGAATGTTCACAAGGAAACTGGTATACTTCAGTCTTCTATTTGGGATGTAGAAAGATGGAAAGAGAATTTTTCTTACAAAAGAAACATCAGAAAATCTGCAAATTCACATCTTCTTTTGAATTCATAAGGAATTAACAAAGCATTTTGAAATCTAAGGACAAATAGGTCCCTGCAAAGGCAGGCATTTTCTTAACTGAGACTAATTCTGCTGGTTATAGTCAAATAAGAATTTAGCTAAAATTGTTAAAAACGGGTAAAGGCTGAGAATAGGTTATCAAGAACTGAATCTGCTGGCACATTGATCTTGGACTTTTCAGCTTCCAGAAAGTAAGAAATAAATGTCTGTTGTTTGAGCCACCTACTCCATAGTATTTGGTATAATAACCTAAACTAAGATATTTAAATACAAAGACACAGACAGGTTAAAATAAAAAGCTAGCCAGGCATGATGGCTCCTGCCTGTGATCCTTTGTACTCTAGGAGGACAAGGCAGGAGGACTATGACTCTGTCTTCACTAAAAATAGGAATGGATTAACAAGCTACGGTATATGTACACTATGGAATACTATTCAGCCATTAAAAAAAAATGGAGACTTTATAGCCTTTGTATTAACCTGGATGGAAGTGGAACACATTATTCTTAGTAAAGCATCTCAAGAATGGAGAAGCATGAATCCCATGTACTCAAGTTTGATATGAGGACAATTAATGACAATTATTAACACAGTGGGGGTGGGGGAAGGGGAGAGCAGAGAGAGGAAGAATGAGGGAGGGGTGGGGAAAGGAAGAGCAGAGAGAGGGAAGGAACGAGGGGGTGGGGTCTTGGTGTGTGCCACACCTTTTGGGGGCAAAACACGATTGTAAGAGGGTCTTTACCCAACAAATGCAAACAGTGTAACATGGTTTCTTGTACCCTCAATGAATCCCCAACAATAAAAGAAAAAAAAAAAAGGAGTAGGGCACTGGCCCCATATGCTGGAGGTGGTGGGTTCAAATCCAACCTCAGCCAAAAATGGCAAAAAAAAAAAAAAAGAAAGAAAGAAAGAAAGAAAAAAAAATGCTGGCAACTTGACTCCTTCTGGAAGTCCTCTGAATGCTGTTGTCTATCTTAAAGTATAATTGTAAAAGGACATACATCAGAGGGGACGTGGCGATGAGATTCTGTTAGTTCTCCAGGACAGCTTTACTGAATTACTGCTTCTTTTACAGACAAAGAGTAAAAGGAAGAGTTACTCCTTAGTTGACTTATTTTTCCAAACATAACATACTGAAAAAAAAAAAAAAGAATATCTGCAGTGAAAATACCTTTTATTCCTAAAGTAAAATAACTTAAACGATAATAGTACAATATTATAACAGTTTCATTGCAGCAGAATCTTTATCCAAAAAAATATGTAGGATTAGCTTTTCGTTTTTGTTTTTATTTTGAGGGACTCATTGAGGATACAAAGGACCAGTTTACACTGATTGAATTTGTTAGGTAAAGTCTCTCTTATAATTCTGTTCTGTGGAATATTTATAATCAAATATTTGTATTTTTGCCTATTGATGTATTATTTTAGCTTTGAAATAGTCTCATTGTTGTAATATATAAGAAAGAATTAACCTCCTTTAAAAAAGATGATTGTGTATGATGGTAACACGTATAAAACTAGTTGTTGCATAAAATTGGAAGATTTTGAAGATATTGACCATTCATCAAATAAGTAAACACTATCTTTCATCACTTGCCACATTTTAATAAAACAAGAAAGGTAAGGAAAAAAGATTATAAATAACACAATGTATATTTAGAACTGGAATTCTAAATATAAATGTTATCGATCTATTTCAAAGACAAATACACTATTTGTAATAAAATTTTGAATAACGCAATGGCATATTGTATGTACTTTCAGTGAGTGGGTAAATTTGGACTGATTTTTGAGAATGAACTGTCATTTTTTTCTTTGAGTTTTGAACAGTCTGAAAAATGCTTGAAATTCACAAAAGAATATACATCAAAGTGGCCCATGGGATGTGATGTTCAAAGCCAAAGTAGAGAATGAACTGACTCAATGATGAAAATTTATATTTATTTCCATCTAACACAGGATTTCTCATCATAAGTAAAATTCCAGAAATGAAATTATGGAAAAAAAAAATCATACGAACAAAGTGCCTATAGAAAATTACGCCTGAATTGTAGGTGCTAATGAGACCTCTTTAAGGTTTCCAGGTGTACAAGAAAAATAAGAGCTCAATCATGATTTCCTGCCTTTGGGGTGCCACTGCTCATTTTTACCTTTATTTCTTTCCTTATTTTCCCTATTTATGTGATTATTGCAGGTTTAAGCTTCTATGCCATTCTATAATATTAAAGTTTTTAAAAAATTATAAAAAGAAGGAAGGGAAATGAGAAAGGAAGGGAAGGGGCATCTCAATAGCTTGTGTTCTTGCATTTTAAAGAATAATTATTCTTTATTCCTTGTGAGTCGAGGAAGGATGGATAAATAGTTCAAAGTCAATGTCTTCAGAAGGCAATTGTTCAATATGATGGTAGTAGTGCTAGTGTCGAGGACTACATGAAAAGGATGTAGGCTAACTATTAAATATCCCACAAGAATAAATGTCCACCTTCAAACTGAGGTCCAGAAACAAATTCCATTAAGAATATGATAAACATTTGCTTTAGTACAATGCTCACCAGAATGGACGTGTATGCTTTTCCTGTTCTCGTATCATATTCACCACACAATTTAATGCAGCGAAGGTAGGCTTTGCCCAACTCTTAACACTTCACAAAACTTTCTAACGATGAGGCAGAAGAGCATTTTCCACTTATTTTAAACTTTTAATGATCATTTCCCCCCAATGCTTAGCGAAGCAGCTGTTTCTCCCAGAGACTGAGGCTTATGCCAAGTTTCGAATGTTAATATTGAGCCATGTTCTCAGGCATCAAGGATCTCCGATTTCCAAACTGAAAGATCTTGGCAGCCCTCACTCACTAAATAAATAAACTCAGATAGAAACAGATCCAACATTCTAGAGAGAAGTAAAGGAATTCATCCACTTCACTCCCTCTGGCGTGAGACTTCCCTAAATGGCCAGCAATACCCAAGATCCTTTTAATAATCTAAGATTAGTGGGGTATTGATTGCCGTGGTTGGTCTAGATGGCTGGTTTCTAAATTAACAGAATTAGATTACTGAGCAGGCTGAAAGAGCAAGGTAATTATAAATGATTGTGCAAAACCAAGATGAGATAAGTGATTTTATAAAAAGTAACAAGTTTTTGGTTTTTTTTAAGTAACAGTTTTAAATAAGTAAAAGTTTCTTAATTTGGATAATTTGAGAGAAGACTAAAGGTAGCCTTTCGAATGTTTAAAGATTATTATAATTTTCAAAAGACTCTTCTCATTTCCAGGGAAAAAAGAAAAATCCCCAGCTAGCCTCTGTGAAACTCACCTTTTGTCATTCTTATTTGTTGTGTTTCTAAGTTTTATTTTTTAAGTTATATTTTAAACTTTACTCCTAGGCATACATTTCTATGGATTGTAACGTATTCATAGAGTCGTGAACGCAAATTGCACAATAAGGATAGAAAACTATTCTATTACCCCTCCCAAAAGCCTTCCTCATGCTAGACCTTTAAAATTACATCTGTCCTTCCCCCCCCAAACCCAATATTAGTATTTGCCTAAGACCAATAGATTTGTCATTCTGAGAATCTGCAATCCTATAATCAGTAACCTCACAAGCCTGGCCTCTTTCACTCCGTCTAAAGCTCTGAAGGTGAACTCCAGGCCCTGAACGTATCAGTAGTTTATTCTCCATCAGAGAAAATCAGTAAGTAGCATCTATTTCTCCATTAGTAAGTGGCATCCTAGTGTCTGGATGAACCAGAGATTGTTTCTCTTCACTCATTGAAGGACATTTGCTTTCTTTGCAGTTTGGGGTAATTGTGAATAGCATCCCTATAAAAATTCAAGGGCGGGTTTTGTGTGAACATACATTCTCATTTCTCTACAGTAAAATGCCAGCCGTAGAATTGTGTCATCTGGTTAAGAGAGAGAAAGGGAATTGTTTCCTGGATCATCTCATATGCAAAATGGAAATGCAGAAGAGTCAGAAAAATAACTGAGGATATGGGGAATAAAATCATTTACATGGGAGGTTTTTTTTATATTTAATCAAAGCTGTGTACATTAATGCAATCATGGGGTACAATGTGCTGGTTTTAGATACAGTTTGAAATATTTTCATCCCACTGGTTAACATAGCCTTCACGGAATTTTCTTAGTTATTGTGTTCAGACATTTATATTCTGCATTTAGTAAGTTTCACCTGTACCCTTCTAAGATGCACCGTAAGTGTGGTCCCACCATTTACCCTCCTTCCACCCAACCTCCCCTCTCCCCTTCCCTCCCTCTCCCCTTTCGTACATGGGAGGTTTTTAAAGAGGAATTAAATAGAATACATTTGAGATGTCACAGCATCTACGACCTCGAATGGTCACAAAACGTGTTAGTTTCTGCTGTCATGGAGCACAGGTAAGGTATCAATATTAATAAAGATTTCTCTAATTGTCACCAATTGAAGAACTCAAAATGCCTCTGAAAGAATTTTAACTGTCACTTTGATGCACATGATGTACACTGTTATACTTTTCATTTATTTTGATTTGTTTTCAGATTAATGAGGGCTCTGTCTGTGCTCTGGAATAAGCATTGTCCTCATGCACCTTCTAACCATAGGGCAGCATATGTCACATCTGAGAAACCTCCACTGGAACATGCGCTCATTTTGCACATGGAGATTTTTTTTTTTAATTTGAAATAAAATTTTACCAGCACTTTGAATGGCTGTGAGGTTTTCGGCCACGGTGCTGTTCAGGTTACAGAGTCACTCATGGATCTAGAGGCTTGTAAAGAAGGGCCCCACACGGCTCCCTGAGCAGACGCGTCATTTGACAAAGCTTTCGCACCACGCACATTTGCATGATAAATTTGTGGACTCTGCCTTTACCAGCTTGATTGAACACATTGCATTTTGCAAAGCACAGCATGTGGCCTCGCACAGTCAGCACCCATATACATCTGGGAAAACTGTGACTGTTAGAATTGTGCCCTGGCACTGAAGGCGAGAAAAGCTTTGTCAGCTGTCAGACATTTTCCTAAACTATGTCACAGGTGATGAATGAAAAGTGTTGCTAATAGTCGATGCACCACTTCATTATGACTCGGGATTTTGATTGTTCCAAGGGTGAGGAGAGAGAATATGAAAAAGGTGCAGGGATGAGGGAATTCGCTTTTACTGGTAAGGAGAAAAGAAACAAAGAAAAATTATGAACATAAAAAGTGGGTCTGAGGAAGCAGCTGGAATTTGATGGGCGCAGAACAATGCTCTATGGTAATGATTCACTTTGGAAAAGATCATTAGTTCTTCTGTCATCCACAAAAAAATCAGAGGAAGGATAGTCCCTAACAATAAGTGTGTAAATTAATCTGAAATAATCGAGGGATCTCAACTGAGTTCTGAAGAGTTCAGGGGTTTGTCCATAGGGAATTCCATTTGGAAATTAATTTTACTCTATTATTCATGTAATTTAGACCCAAGAATTTTAGTCTAAATGATGAAAAATATACACTTGACCTTTCAATTTAATTTTGCAAGGTATAAACTACATCGGAAACTAGGGTTTTAAAAATCTGAGCTCAACACAGGTCCCACTACTGGAAATGAGAATAACGACTTTGTTAAAAACAAATGAAAGTAAAATGAAAAGGAAGTCAGGCAGGTGTTTCCTGTGTCTGTTCCAGAAATGACTCAGCGATTACATTAATGATAAATAAGGACCAAATCTCAGTGCAGACTTGGGTAGGTCATTTTGTAAAGCTATTCAGCAACCTGATGCAGTCATTGTGACTCCCCACCCCCACCGCTGATTTTACTTTTTGGCACTTGAATGCAACCTATAAAAGAAATTTATGCATTTTTAGTTTCATATTTTAGGACCAGTTACTGCTGATACTGCCTTATAATATAATGAGATGTGAGGGTGGGAGGGAGGTTGGGAATGTGTGGAGACTAAGGTGTGGTAAAGCCAAGATAAGTCACGAGGCCCCGTGATAATATGGAATTTCAAGTTTCAGCTGAGATACCAGGTTGTAAGTGATCAGAAAGGTCTAATACATGTTTGGTGAGTGAAGAAAACATTTTTAGTCCATAATACACATGTTATGATGCATTTAATACAGGCGTCACAGATTGCTTTGTTCATCATAACTCTGTACGGTGAAACCACTTCACAACCGCCCAGTGTCTATGTGTCCCACTACATACTTACCGATTCCTTTGAAGAGAATTCATTTGCTGAGCGTTAGACTGACTTAGTCATGACTAATTTCCCTAAAATAAATCCATCTTTTAAAGCTCACCCCAATCCATAAACTCATAAGTTTCAAATTGAGCAGGGAGGCGTTATACGATTGTCAAAGTCAATATCAGAGTGTAATTCCATTAAAATCATGAAAAGAAAAGAGAAGAGAAGATTGCTAGATGGCCAAGCCAGTCATCACAGTCATACAGTCACTCGAGAATCAATATGTGGGGGAAAAAATCAGATTTGACATAGTCTGAAGACAAAGCAGAAAAGGAAAAATGATGACATTTAGGCCGGATATCCAGATGTCAAACCAGGGGATAAAGAGGTGAGGATCCATTAGCTTCAGTCCAAACACTATTCTTGTGACACGTCGGTCCCTGGCACACGTCTTTACAGGTCTACATGGCCCATTCCAAGGCTCTAACTGTGCATTAAAGCAAAGGAATGGTCAGGTTGAAACTCGGGACTTGCTATCATCCATAGCTCCTTGGGGACTGATATTTGAATTATATTAGAGGTTCTTTCCACTGGTTTTGTGAGCTGATTGCCCAATAACTAGAATACATTTGCACACTCTTAGAATTCGGAGATCATAAGAGCTTGCAGGTAGATTTTTTTTATTTGAAGAAAGGAAATCCTGGTAAATATTAAAGTTCCCAGCACTTTCTGATTCCGTGACTCTCTGGCCATCTCTCTTTCTCTCCTCTCTGCCTCTCTGTGTTTCTTATTCCCCTCCCTGGAACCATCATCCTTCTTCTTCATCTTGGCCTTTTTCTTCGGCCTTTTCCTTCCTCTCTCTGTTAAACTCACAATTCTCTTTTAGCCTTCCTTTAAGACACAGATCAGACTGCTCGCTTCCAGAGTCACTTCTTAGCGGGGCCTAATTCATGTGGAGGAAGGAGTAGCCGCTCTTTTTTGTAGAAATAAGAGGCAAAGGGGAACAGAGCCCTCTCTTATTTAAGTAGAATCAGTCTTCAAAGCTCTCAGAGTTCATTGGAATGGCCCAGTTGTCATAACAAAAGCCTTGCTTGGGATAACTGTTGGGATCTGGAGCTAATCCTTAAAATACTAGGTGCCATGCACCTTTCTGAGCAGTACGAATATTACCTTTATTTGATACATGTTAACGATTGAGTCATTCAAAGATTAAGGAGCTCGAAAATCACACAGGTAGCATACGGTGTATCTCAGATTTAAACCAAGGCACGGGGCTGCCCAGTCCGTATTCACAACCACTATGGCCCACTCCTAACTTCTGTTTAATACTTACTGGGTGTCGATAAGTGTTGCTCTCGACATTTTTACAGTATTATCAGTTTCAGTCTTCATGGAATGCCAAGAAAGGAGTGCTACTATTATTCTCACGTTCCAGGTAAGTAAACAAAGACTGATGTCCAGTATGCAATGGATATGGGGATCAACCAAGATGGGTTTCAGAGTTATGATAACCTCAGCCTTTAATAGATTGGCAGAAGTGTGACTTTAGTTTAACAATGCATGAGAATACACCTCACATGTCGTCAACACTGAATATCTAAATGCGGTTGTGCATTCATCCACAAAATGATTAGGACCTACTAAGAATTCACAGGACCTCATGGAAGTAAAAGGCAGTAATTCCACACACAGGGCTGGCTCTTCCTAGAGAAAGTGGTTATTCACTTATCTGCCTTTCTATAGTGTAATGTAGATTCATGTGGATATATATTCTGTACTGGCTATCTTAAAGTGCCACAAAACTTACACGATCTTATGAGCAACTTTAAATATTTTTTGGAACCAATGACAAAAAGCTTCCTGAAGAGCTATTAGTTTAATAAAAGCAATAACAATAGAAAACATTTGAAAAGAGCGTCAGACTAAACTAAACTAAATCTAAATTTATAGACATGCTCTAGGAGAGATCTTCGAGCAAAATGGCAGAATTTAGAGGTTAGAAAAAAAAGTCTTTGCCAACATGCACCTGTTTAACATTTAAAAATTAAGTATAAGCCTCAAATACCTTTAATTCCACTCTAAAATGTTTTAGTTTAGCAGGAAACTTACAAGTATGAGGAAGTGTCAACACAAGTGCTTTGAGAGTTGAAAACTTTGAATTAATCATTGCTCTCTTTTATACAGAAAAATGGAAGTTATTGCATGTTAATTTTCATAAAATATGGGGTCATTTTATACTTATTCTCTACTTTATCATTTAAAAAGTGGAGGTTATATCTTATCTATAGACAAGAGACAAAAATATCTTCCTACCTCATTGAAATAATGTTGTAATATTAACAAGGACCAGTGTTGACCACCTTGAGGCCATTCATGTTTATAATAGAATATTTTACTTATTAGAGTTCTTTATGTATTTTTTTTCCTGCAGTTTTTGGCTGGGGCTGAGTTTGAACCCACCACCTCCCGTATATGGGGCTGGCGCCCTACTCCTTGAGCCACAGGCGCCCCCCATGGAGTTCTTTATCTATTTAAAGTTCCTTCACTTAAAGGAAGCGAATTTGCAATTTTTCACAAAAATTAGTTGACAACAATTGTATTGATCTAGCTCCAATTGACTTGCAAGGCTTAGAGATTTCCCTAAATTTAGATGCATATCTAAAATTACTGCTCTTTTTCAATATAACTGAAATGAACAATATACTTCTGCAAAACCAGGAGCTTAATGTTTTATAGCATTTTCAGCTGACAATGATCATTGTTGGATTTTACTTCACTGTTTCAGGGCTAAAAAAAAGCTGTGACTGGTTAATCAGATCTTTTTTTACTCCATTAGCTTAGAGATTAATAAATAGGTTGGAACTTGTAACTATTTGAAAAAGACATCATGGAATGATGCAAATACCAGTAATTTCTAAAGTCATTACAATTTAAGAACTACAAGTATCTGCCCCTCACAGGACGTTATGTAAGTAAAAGATGATTGCTTCTGGATGCAAGGCTGGCTCTTCTGAGAGGATGTAGCCATTGGTTTATCTGTATTTTAATGTGGCTTCATGTTGATATATATTCTGCACTTAGCATCCTAAAGTGTTTACACAATCTGCTTATCAAATTTAAAGTCTTTTAGAACCAATGGTAAAAAGCTGTTATCCAGGTAAGGGGCCCTGATGTTTCAGGTGAGTTAAATATATTACTACTAATCCCCAAATGGCTCTGCAAGGCAAGAAAATGGGAGAAGCAGATGGGTCACTGGGGTTTTAATTCAATCCTGGGATTCCCACATCTGCACATGCTATCCGATCCATGCTCATCAAAAGGAGACATGATTTGCTTATCTCTGGTTGCAACTAATAGCTAGAAAATAGATTACTTCTATAAAGCTGTTTCTCAGATTTCATGAAAATGTAAGAATACAGGTGTGAAGGAAATGCAAACACTCTTTCATCTTTCAATTCTGGGAAATTTTTACCAATTGATACTCCCTCCTTGCAATAAAAGATTATAAATGAGGATACTAAGTATTATATCAAATAAAGGTGCACCAGTCCTAAAACATATCACTTTTTAAAGAGGGATTAATTGCCCAAACTTTGCATTATAAAGCTAGAAGGATGTTGACCTATAAACCATTTTAATGTGTTAATACCAGTATATTGAAATGTTAAGATGTATTCTAATAAGTCCATAATAATAAGGTAATTTTTAGTCTTTCTTCTATCATGATTACATGATTATAGAAGTCAAGTAATTTCCCCAGACCTTATACTTGTCATCTTCAAATTTGAAAAAAAAAAAACAACTAACTAGATGGTTTGAAGTCCATTTTTCTTGATAAGACTTTGGTTTTACTAAAACAATTACTGGTATGTGGATTTTTGTTGTTTTATTTTAAGACAGAGTGTTAAGCTGTTGCCATGGGTAGAGTGCTGTAGTGACATAGCTCACAGCAACCTCCAACTCCTGGGTTCACGAGATCCTCTTGTTTCAGTTTTTCTATTTTTAGTAGAGACGAGGTCTCGTTTTTTGCTCAGGCTGGTCTCAAACTCATGAACTCAACGAATCCGACTGCCTAGGCCTCCCAGAGTGCTATGATTACAGGAGTGAGCCACCATGCCTGTTCTGAGTATGTGGTTTTATTAAGAAAATGTCTAGACTTGGCGCCTGTGGCTCAGCCGGTTAAGGCGCCAGCCATGTACACTTGAGCTGGCCGGTTCGAATCCAGCCTGGGCCCACCAAAGAACAATGATGGCTGCAACCAAAAAATGGCCAGTTGTGGCAGGCGCCTGTAGTCCCAGCTACTTGGGAGGCAGAGGCAGGAGATTCGCTTGAGCCCAGGAATTGGAGGCTGCTGTGAGCTGTGATGGCACATCACTCTAACCAGGGTGACAGCTTGAGGCTCTGTCTCAAAAAAAAAAAAAAAAAAAGAAAGAAAGAAAATGTCTACACATTGAGACAAAACCTGATAAATCCTGAATTAAACCATTTTTACTGCCTACTATATGCTATTTATTATTTGGATTGTATATAAAGTGATAAAAGCCACAAAAGTAGTGAGATGCCTGAATCATCCCCACACATGATAATTTTAATTACTGTCTTCAAGGAACAAAATGCAGGAACTAAGCTGTTTGAATCTTGACTTTACCATCACCACAAATTCCCAAAGGTTATATGTACAGAGGAAATACCCACTACCTCATAGGACTAGATAGAGTTTAGTTGTTATAACCCAGTACCAGCGATGGCAAAATCAGATGCATTCAGAGGCCAGGCAGATGATGGTTTAACCACGTACATCACGTTCAGAAGCAGAAAGCCTAAAGTGAACCAGGGAATACACAAAGATATTAAATTGAAGCTTAAAATATTGTGCCACTCGAATAAATTTCATCTACCACCTTTATCTTTTTCCCAAAGAGCTTTTCAATCATGATCTTTTTTTCATGTGAAAATACCAAACTGATAACTTTCCAAATTGAGCATGTTTGAAGTATTACAGGTCCTGATTTAGACATAGTGAAAAGAGTCTATTCAACTGCTCATCTTTACTCTAGACCTACATGCTGGCTGTATAAGTCTTACCACCAAGTTAACTGATGGGGGCGCAGAGAGAGAGAGCGTTAAGAAGTACATGGGTGGAGGGAGGGCAATTAGTGGGATCACACCTACGGTGCATCTTAGCAGGGTACTGGTGAAACTTACTAAATGTAGAGTATCAATGTCTTTATATAGTGAAAATGCCATGAAGGCTATTTGCAACAGTACGATCAAAACATTTCTGAATGTATATGAATCTTGCCCTATGATTGCACCAATGTACAGAATTATGATTCAATAAAATAAAAAAAAGTACGTATCTCACTAAAAATTAACCCTGCTACTTGTAAGATCTAGTAGATTAATAACAGTCATAAGTTCTTACCCATCTCGTGTTAAGACATTAGTCTAAAACCTCCCTCTTAAATCTGGGTGGTCTGATTTTTGCTTTGACCAGTGGAATAAGGTAGAAATTATGCTCTACCAGCTTCTGAGTCATAAGAGACTGGTGACTTTTATTCCCTGTATTCTGAATGCTTGCTACGGGGACCCAACCACTGTGCTATGGGGAATGAAGACAGCCTACAGAGATTCACGTTCAAAGAGAAACTGGGGCTCCTGAATGGTGGTCATGCCTGACACACATGGCCTACTCCCTCCACCAAGTCTCTAAGCTATTTTACTGAAGAACTTCTGGGCCCCAGTTGAATTTCTTCAACTGATTTTCTAGACATAGAGACAGGCCTTCTTTCAGGGTCTTGCCCAAAATCCAATTTCATAAGCAAGACTGTTTATGATTTAATCCACAAAATGTTAGCAGGGCAGCTTATAATAAAGCAATAAATAATTTTTAAAAATCTAGCAAGCTGGAAGAAGCCCCCAGGCTCATTCTCCTCTTCTCCTACTTTATCAGTGCAATAAAGAGAAGTGAAAGAGAGGAAGTGAGAGAGAGGGAGAGAGAGATTGAGAGAGAAGAGGCAGAAGGAGTTTAAACCCAAAGATTACAGACCCCTCTTTCTTGGTTTCCCACCCTCTGTGGTATCCTTGGGGACTTCCTTGGGGCCCCGAGGAAGCTCTCCATGACCATGACAGCTCCCCCTAGGTGGAGAGTGGGGATGGACCCAACTGGGCTCTTTCTAAAGTGTGTGCTGAGCTAGAAGGTCCTTCTCCTTTCCTCCTCATTCTCCTCCTTCTTTCAATAACAAAGATTTCCTTTAAAAAATTAATTGAAATAAGAAAATGGATCTAGAACTCCCATCAGACAGTTAATAAATGGTTCTGTTTTATTGTTTTTGTTAATGACAATATTCTCTGCACGCGAACCATGGTAAAATGGGGGCAGCAAGGTGATTTATTTTAAAAGATTTGCTTGTGGTATTTCCTGCTTTACAATAAATGAAAATATAAATTATTGAATGAGACAATAAAGAATAGTATTTATAGACAAACAAAACGGGAGATTCGTTTGGCTTCTGATATCAAGAAGGCTGAGTATCTGGTATGAAATATTCATAAACGCTGGTTGTAAAATGATGCCCTACAAGGCGATTTTGAGGATTTTTTGAAAGGACATGTTTATGGCAGATAAATTTATCATATGCTCTTGGAATATGAAATACATTAACAGGAGATCGCGTTCGAAATTTGCATTGTAGAATCGGCTTCTTAAGACCACTTTAGGCATAACTGTGTTACGTGGGTGTCCTGGGACAGAATGGAGACATGGAGAATTGCAGGCAGAAGCTTTATCATGGAGGAGAGAGGAATTAAGCAACACTATGGTGACAATGAAGACTTAGCTGATTCTATGAGGGGTTCTGGAGTTGAGAGACACTGTTCACTTTGTCCCTAACGGAAGAATGGAAGTTTGGCTTTCGTATCCCACCGTTGGACAACAAGAAACTTCAGAATACATTCAAGAAATGGGTATCATCTTGACCTATGCAGTTTCCTGTGATTGTGGGTAATTCTGGTTGAGATGATGAAGCTGAGAAGGGGGTCCACCCTGTATTCCCGTAACCATGGAAAATAGGTGCCTTGGAGGACAGAAGAGAAAATTTGAAGAGTAGTTTCACATCAATGACAATAATGTGGGTCCAAAATAATTTTTAAGTATTTATGAGGGTTAGTAATTTCTTCTAAAATAAGCTTACAAAAAGTTTTAAGTTTATATCTTTGCCATAGCTTAGTAGGAAAATACTCAAAATTAAAATTAAAAAAAAAATAGTGTGTTTTTCATTCAATAATACCGTATTTGAAGTGGGAAGTGGCTGGAAATGTCGTACAAATCTCTAACAGAATGTTCCCCCCCCAATGAGGGCCGCAATGACGTACTAAACTGTAATTAACACTGAAATGCTGGGAACCACTTTCTCATTTCCAGGCACTATCATTCCAAAGCTGGGAAGTGAACACTGTATATAAGATGATTGATTTCCCATGGATTACAACAAGCTGAAGTTGCCTTCATTATGCAAATTAATAAAATTCAAGCTATACAAAATATAAATTGGTCATCAGTGATTAATTCACCCATATCTGGGTACCAAGAGTCTGGGCTCTGTTAGCCACACAGATTTTTAACCTCAACTTAGAAAGAAGAATCTGTATATACACAGCATTCTTTATCACTACAAATATATTGTGATTCTAGGTTGGGAAAATTGTAAGAGAAATCTAAAATTCATACAGTATAAAAATAGTTCAGCATATACATATTATACAATATGTGTAGATTTTAATATTTGAAATGAGCAGAAGGGGGAGAATGACTCTATAATAGTATTTGAAGGAACAGCATACAAATAAACACTTAATATTACATAAAAATAAAAATACAATTGTTTCCCTGTACTTTAAAGACTGAAAAAAAACACATAAGTAATAGTAGATTCCTCTCTGTAACAGGTGTTTCACAAATATTTACAATTAATACCTTTAAGGGTCAAGGAGAAGGAATATAGTTCAATAGCGTAAAGATACAGCAGTTCAAAGTGGTCACCAAGCGGGGTGTTACTTTGAAATGCCTTGTCTTAACAGTATGCCTGGGGACTTTGCATTCTGCTCTAAACTAAGTATAATATAAAACAAACCCCATCACAACTGTCTTAAAACCATCTAGTAAAATTACCCTCCAGGAAGATGATCTTTTGCGTTAACCCCTGTCAAACTGACAGTTCCTCAAATAAAGTGGTCAACTCCTAGGGAAAACAATATAAAAAACTGTGGTTGGATATGAGTGAAAAATACAATTTTGTTTTATTATTAAATCACAGCAAAAAAAAAAATCATAGCTGTGTACATTAATGCAGTCATGGGGTACAATATGCTGGTTTCATATGTAATCTAAAATATTTTCATCAAACTGGTTAACATAGCCTTCATGGCAAAAAAATACAATTTTGAATGTTAGTACTCACCTCTTGAGTAACATTTTAATTATTTTCTATTACATATACATTCACCAAGATCACTATAATTTGTGAAATTTAGCACGGTATTAAGTACAATGTCACGGTGCCTAAATTAAACAAGGGTTATTCCTGTGTATCATTAACATGGGTATTGCTATATCCTGCCTTTGTGCTGAACCTCTTTGGAAAAGACACATCTTTACCTATCTAGGCCTATAACAATACTTACATTTCTTCTTTTTTCTCTCTTTCATTCTCTCTCTTTTTCTTTTGTTTTTTGAGACAGACTGATTATGTCACCCTTGGTAGAGTGCCATGGCGTCACAGCTCACAGAAACCTCAAACTCTTGGCCTTGAGTGATTCCCTTGTCTGACCCTCCGAAGTAGTTGGGACTACAGGTGCCTGTCACAACGCCTGGCTATTTTTTTTGTTGTTATTATTGTCAATGTTGTTTAGCAGGCCCAGGCCGGGTTTGAACCTACCAGCCCTAGTGCATGTGGATGGTGCCTTAATCACTGCAATTTCTCTCTCTCTCTCTCTCTCTATATATATATATATATATATACACACACAGATATATGCACACACATACACACACATATATATATAATATATACACACATATATAATATAGAAGATATATACACATATATAATATGCAATATATACATACATTATACAGAATACATACATATTTACACACATATTATATATATATGTGGTCAACTATGGAGGTTCTAATATATATATAATATTTTCTAAATATATGTATAAATATAGAATATAATATATTCTAAATATATGTATAAATTATATATGTGTGTACCTTAGAATATACGTATATGTTAGAACTTCCATAGTTGACCGCTTTCCTACATTTGCCTCCTACCTAAGTTGACCTAATTTTTATAGACCAGACATACACCCCCCACATGTGTCAATACATCAGGTCTAGTTTCCTTTGTCGACCACTTCTCTATACTGACCAGTTTGTGATGGTCCCTAGGGCAGTCAGATTATTAGCAAGATTATGAGACAATGATGCTAGTAACAATATCTCAAGCAGAACTAAGGTTGATAATTTTCAAGGACAGAAAGTAAAGCCTTGATAGATTTAGCTCTGAATATATAACCTGTAAAAGGGTGTCTGAACTAGATTAGAAACGAGAGATATAGTAAGTGTCTTAAGCAAACGCCTTCCTGGACTCCCTGTATAAACCCTGAACTACCAAATAATGCAAAAGTCTTAAGAATCTAGGTGAGGAATATGAAATAGAACATTGAACAAAAAGACCATTTGATCTAAAAGACAACATCATTGTACCAATCCTTTGATGTTTCCTGGACATCAATGAGATGAGATCAATGGTCCCCATGATGACTGTCATTGTAATTACTCTTATTTACTCTTTATTTCACACTCTTTTGTGGGGAACATAAATATATCTTAAAATCCTGCTGAATTAAATGTTTATGTATTCTAGATATTACTAAGCTGGCCTAAACCACCTAAATCTGAATAGAAAAAGAATATAACAATGCAGTTAAGACTAAATTTTAGTTTCAGATTCTCAAGAATTACTAAATTTGAAAACAGTCTGTAATATACTTATTTTCTTATATGTTACAAAATAAGAAGTTTGTATCTGAAGGCAATATATATATAAATCTACATTTAGGAACATGTTTTATTTTTTAAATTTATTTATTTTCTTATTTTTCTGAGACACGATGTTGCTTCGTTGCCTGAGCTAGCGCGTGTTGGTATCACCGTAGCTCACTATGGTGTCAAAGTCCTGTCAAATTCAGCCAACTCAGACTCCAAATACCTGGGTCTACAGGCATGTGTCACCAAGGCCCGACTAATTTTGTATTTTTTGTAGAGTCCAGATCGTGCTCTTGCTCAGGTTGGTCTCAAACTTCTGGCCTCAAGCAAGTCTCCCACCTCAGCCTCTAAAAGTGCAAGGATTTAGGTGTGACCCGCCACTCCCGCCACACCTACCAAGTTATCAGAGGCAAAAATAGTTTTCTCATATATCACAAGGTATGGTTTTTATTATTGTCGCATGTAGCTTCATCATCGAAACATTGCGATTGTGTCTTCTTATATTTTTTCACTGTAACATTTAAAACATTCTCTTCATCTAGAAAGTAATAAAAATGTTACACAAAGTGAAAGAAAGCTCAGTTCTATACCTGGGAGTCTATCACTGTGACAACTGTAAATGTGTTTTCCTCATAAGCACAGTCAGTCATGAACTTGACCTTTGTTTTCCGTCACAAAGGAAGCCTGTTCTAATAACTTTTTCCTAAAGAATGGACTATTTATCTATTTGATCCATAATATTTTGAATTAAAGAGCACCATGGCAACTGTGTGTTCCTATATCACAACTCATCTCAGATCTACTCCTGAAGGTTACGACCTTGTTTTTGCTTTTACAGACAAAACCAGGGACTATCTGAATTCACCTTCTGAACTATGAGCCTCTGGAAACAGTGAGCCTAGAAATTCCTATTTTATGCTTGTCTACAATATTTGCAAGCACTCTCCAATCCCTAGTGATATCAAAAGAAAGGGAGTAATTTCCTTTTTGTTTATCTGAGTCAACTACAAAAGCTCATAACTTCTCACAACTGAAACAAGAGAACAGTCATCAGCCAGCACTCAAGGAAATGGGGATTTTGTGCAGGTGGCATGGGGTCGTGAGGAGAAGCAGGCTGCTCTAGCCGTGTTTCCCTGGGTTCAAATCTCACCATTACATCATATGGTGTATCAGGGACCTGGGGACCACAAGAATTTTTATGCCAGTAGAAAAGTTTCATAAAAATGACAGTTCATTTAAAAAATAGTTTAATCAAGGAGAATTTGGTATTTTTCAAGGACTCAGTAAGTCTTAACTACAGTTAAGATCTTTTCCTTACCTATTTCCAATAAACAACTCTTTTACATTTATGGAATAAAAGACATTTAATCTCACTTTTTGGAAATAAAAAAACTTGAATTTCTAGTTTTCTTCATTTAAACAGAGGGAACATTCTTTAGCAGAGAAGCTGTATCTTTTTCCTCCTGTCTCTCAAATCTATGCATACACTTAACAAACAAAAATATCTAATATAATATTAATGCATTGGTCAATTATGTGCTTAAAGAGAATTGAACTAAATGTACATTTATTTGTAAAGAGGGCATATCCCAACATACTTTTCTGATGCTGTATTAGTATCAAAAGCCAACTTTCGTTACCCATTTACTGTTATATCATAGGAGAGCAATTTCCAAGAGGATGGGAACTTTGTCTTTTTGTTTAAAATGAAATAACTAGATTTTCAATGCTTAGAACAGTGACCCCTCAACAATTATGTATTGTCAGAAAAGAAAATTACAAAAAAAAACGATATTTTTTGCTTAGCAAATAGTAAATAAATAATATTATTTGACTATTGCTATTTCTGAATACCTTCAATTTGCCTCACTAATCTGTTAAAAGGCTTGTTATGATAACACCTTCTTTACAGCAGCAGTGTGAGAGGTAATAAATACAAAGTTCTCTAAAGATCAAACCTTGTCTAACTCATTAACATTCTCCTTATAAATTTTAGAGTTGTTTTTTTTAAATGACTGTATCTTTTCTTCATTTCACCGTGACTAATAAAACTGATTATTTTTGAACTGTCCCTTCAAATCCTTTCTCTGTTCTGTGTTCCCAACATGCTGGACACCTGTTGCAGCCCGTATAGCCTCTGGCTGGGAGGAGTGAGAGTTACAAGAAATATCTGTATAGCTCAATAATGGAACACCTTGGTGGAAAGGGCATGGAGAGGGAGTTAGGTCTCCTGACAAGCACGAGAGCTCGCGAGATGAGAGCAGTGGTGAACTGGCGGTCTCTACACCTGTGCTTTTGAGAGGCTCGACGTCAGCCTTATATCAGGCTGGAGGAGAAGGCAGTCGGGAGCATGTGCATTCTATCACGGACCCACTTACTCTGACTCTGTCTCCTCTCCTGCCTGCAGAAAGATCACCAAGCTCTGCTAAAGACTGAGATCTATCTCTCTAAGAAGGCTGCTTTATTCTAAGACTCTCTCTCCAGCTAAAGTAAAC
>CAUYON010026928.1:0-23313 GCA_963573935.1 Arctocebus calabarensis | reverse complement strand
GCCTGGCGTTGTAGCAGGCGCCTGTAGTCCCAGCTACTTGGGATGCTGAGGTAAGAGATTCCCTTGAGCCCAGGAATTGGAGGTTGCTGTGAGCTGTGATGCCACAGAACTCTATCCAGGGTGACAGCTTGAGGCTCTGTCTCAAAAAAAAAAAAAAAAACTTAGCTTCGTCTGACATATTATATATTCAGTTTTTAGATAGTTACTGTCCATGTCTCTCCATGAAAATATCAGCACCTTAATGTACATAGTCATGCTTTAATAAATAAAAAAATTAAAAAGAAAAGGAAAGAAAATATCATCACTATGAGGACAGAGAGTTCTGTCTGTTTTGTCCCCTGCTATTTCTCAAATATGTCAAGAGTCCATGACACAGGGACTTTCTCAGAAAACATCTGGGGAATGAATGGGTAAACAATGGCACTTCCTCTTGCCCTGAGTGTCCACCTGCAGAATCAGCACTCAGTTCCTTCTCTCCTCGTGGGTAGAGTCACAGACACCAATAAGCTCTGTGCACTGCCCTTATGGACCTCAGTCTGGCTCTGGGATCCTGAGTCTGCCTCCATCACACACAGCATCCTCCCAGAGCTGGGCTATATCTGCTCCATCTTTAAAACCCAGCCTTAGTGCAGGCCTGACCCAGAAGAAGGATAAGTGAATGTTTGGTGAGTGAGTGAAAGAGTAACTGAGTGATTAGTTGAGTGGGTAGATGGTTGGGTAAGTGGGTGGATGGAAGGATGGGTGGATGAGTAGATGGATGAATAGACAGAAGGATGGATGGGTAGGTGAATGGATGGATGGAGGGATGATGGATAGATGGATGGGTCAGCCACAGGCACACAATAAAGACTAGTGGTTGCTTGGGCTCAACAGCAGAGCTTTTCTGCGGAGAATGGGTCAAATCAGTGCAGTGCAATCAAAGTGAAGAAGCTGGTATGGCAAATAGGTTATGCCAAGCTGCTCCAGTGTGGCCAGAGCTTGCTGTGTGGTCCCTGGCAGGCCCATTAACTTCCCTGTGCTTTGGTTTCATGGTCTGAAAATGCAGACAATAATTCTTGCCCAAAGCTGCCTGGAAGATCAATGTGGAGTTTCAAATGCTGCCACAAAGGAGACAGCAGGCACATTTCCACTAAAACACATTTCTGGCTAGGTCTGCCTTGGAAAATCCTCTCTTCTCAAGCCCCGCCTGGCCCTGTTGACCTTGTAGCCTTATAATTCTATATCCCCAGGAGCTGGGACCCCTGGTTACAGCCCCAAAGTTCAAACTGAGCCAGGCTGCTAAGATGGCTTAACTCCAAATAACAACCAGATGCACCGATTCACAGAGTCCTTGAGGACTAGACTAAGTGGAGGACCTGAGCCCAGTACCCATTTCGGAGATGAACTCCAGACCAGCGCATTCTGTGGCAGTGTGGGCACCACACGAGGAGTTACAGAGAAGCCCAGCAGTCAAGGTGAAGAGAGGCTGAAACAAAGGGCTGACAACCCTCAGCTCTGGTCTAGCCCATCACATCCCAGGAGCCTACTTTGCCCTTGCCCAAGTTTGGGGTGAAGGTGGTGGTGTGACGTGGGCGTCAGGGGTCTGGTGTTACCTTTTTAGGTCTGGCAGCTCAGTGATGGGCGATGGCTCCTGTCCTCACACCCCTTGCAGCATTGGTCTGACACCAACAGGCCTCCTCTTCCTCCTGGGTACACAGAGAGAGACAAGACACGTGTAGGCAGCCAGGGATACAGACAGCCATCCACTCCCTCCTACCTCTGTCCCCGCTGCCGGACTAATCTCAGTGGCCTCTTGGGCCACTTAAGCACACCCTGGGATGCCTAATTTATCAGAGATGGCTGTGTCTTCCCTGCCCAGACGCATTCTCACAAGCAAGCCAGTTCCTCCTAGTGGGATTTTAAAATATATGTACACAAAGTTTTGCTTCTTTGGGGGCTTGGAAACTTTGCGTTGTTGTCTTTCTCTACATGGTAAAAAAAAGCAGAAAGCCATCACCTTCCTGTGCGGCCCCCAGGCAGGGTGACAGGGGAGAAGCTGTCGGGGGTATTTTTAGCTGAGCCTACAAAGCTCTTGCCACCATCTCCTCTCCGTGCTGTGCCTGGTTTCGGGGAATTATCTCACACGGCAGGCCGGCAGCCACTTCCAAAGCCACTCTTTGACCCCTGCTTGAATTCCTTCCCCATTATGAACTGCTCACCAGATCTCTGCCCAACTCTTGGCGCCATTGTACGCGTGCGCTCACCTCCTTGGCAAACTGGCTCACTATCCTTGTCCTTCCTACAAAGTTTGGGGTCGGCTCTTTTGCTCACAACTGGTGGAGGAAGCCCAGACATAGGGTTAAAAGCCGAAAAGAACCACGGTGATGATTTTACATAGAGTTTCCCAAACCTCAGCTCTTCCCCCATGCACCACACAATGCTTGGTCCTGAGCTGTGACCTACCTGTGCCATGATTTAATTAATATTCACCTTCAACTTACTTTTTTTTTTTTTAAAGCTCCAATAACTCTGGCCTTGTCCAAAGCAATCGTGTCTAGGAAATAATTGGTTTCACAGGCTAGTTATATATTTCTAATACACCTTAATAAATTATAATTAATAAAAATAATATGTTCTTGAGGGCACCACCTAATGTTAGAATCCTGTCACACACTAGCAGAGGTACATGGGCCAACCCTTGGCAAATTCCTTACTGTTCATCACCCCTCATGTTATGCAGGAGGAGGAGAGGTGTGAGAGGAGCTGGTTGGCTGGTGGGATCCCAGAACCAGTGAAGCCAACAGAGGCATGGTGTGCTGGGAGCGCCTACTACTGTCCTCTCTTTCCAGCACTGGGTGAGAACATTCCTAGCCCCATACCTGAGCTAAGGTGACCCAGAGAGATGCACACAGGGCCTCCTGAGGATCGAGTGCCCCAAAGGAAGGCTGCAGGCCATGCTGAGGCCCAGGGTACAGGATGACGTCTTTTCACAGCATCCTCTGAGGTTCCTGGTCATCTCTGCCTGTCCACCAGGCTAGAGAAACAACTGAAGTGGGTTGGAAGGCTAATCCCCTCTCCAGACATACTTGGAAACACAGAACATGCCCTTGAGCTCTGCAACTTGGGCTCTCAGCCCTCCTACCCTGCAGGCTTCAGGGGTAGCCTCATGTCCTGTCTGGGCCTTGGTCTCCCCGTGTGTGCCTTGAGAGGCAGGCCCAGGTGACCCCAGCAGCCTCACAGCTCTGGGGCCTCACTCTTTCTCTCTGTCCTCTCCCATTCTGTCCACAGGTTAGAGACCCTGGCTGGGCCTCTGGCCCGATGCTCAGCTGTCTGCCCCTCCTGCTCAGAACAGGATGTGGGTGTCAGGAGGTGAAGGAGAGTGTGGGGGTCGGATGGGGAGTGGCCTCGGGAGGGACTTCCTGAAGCCAGATCGGTTTACCACAGTCAGTTGAGCCCGGGACCGCACAGCTGTGAGTTATAAATGTCCCTGTCATAGCCCAAGTCGAGAGGCCCTGCTGTTGCCAGAGGCGCCAGGGCCCAGGGCGCCCACCCTGGGGGCCTCCACAGCCAAAGGCTGGTCCTCAGAGGTCCAAGTGTCCAGCCCTTAAGACCTCTGTGCTCTCTTGACTCCTCTCTCTGAGATCCTGACATGATAGGGTCTAGGACTGCCCTCCCCTGCTCACATTTACCCTTCCAGGTGTGAATCTTGTGGTTCCAGCTACCCCAAGATCTCTGAGAGTACAGGGACCATCCTGGGCCTACAATCGGCATGTACCTGGGACTTGGCACACAGCCAGCCACCCAAGGGTAGCTGCAGGGGCAACTGTACCAACTGGGCTGCCTGCTTCCCACGGCCCTACCCACCCTTGCCTGCCTACCAGGACACAGGCAGGCAGGGGAGCGGGAAGGGAGAAGGGCCCATAGTGAGTGGGGCAGCAAGGTGGGGCTGGGAAGCTTAAGCTTCACAAGCTTCCGTAAGTCTCCCTCTAATCATAGTAACTGTGATAAAACTGTATAACAACAATAATAATTAACATTAAAGGGTTTTTAGCTATTTTATGTACTTTATGTGAATTAATTCATTTAATCTCATCACAACCTATGAAGTAGGTACTGTACCTATTTTTAACAGATGGGGAAACAGAAAGGTTAAGAAACTACCCCGAGGACACACAGCCAGGATGTGATGCCAAACAGCCTGGCCTGCATTGCTCCTTTCCAATATCTTCCTGGAGGGGCTAGGAGAGTTTTCCTTTCCTGAGAGGCTCCAAAGGCAGCAGCAACCAAGGTCTGAGGCTAAGCAAGTCCCCCACGCTGAACTCATTCACCCACCCCACACACAGGCTTTGAGCACACAGCCAGAGATCTCAGTAGTACACAGTGGCCTCCTGCTTACCTTACCCTGCCTGAGGCACACTGGGGTCTTCTCCATGGGCAAAAGTAGGCACCACCTTGACTTCAGGATTGGCTGGGGGAGGGAGGGCCCTAGAGACTGGTTGGGCCTGCCCTAAGGAGACCCCAGTGTGAGGTCTTAGGCTGCTCTTCTGGAAGGGAGGGGCAGGTTGCCTGCAGCTTGTGGGTGGCCAAGGTCTGATGCTGGTGGGATGGTTGGAGCAGGCTTGTCAGGCAGCAGAGGGAGGAGGCAGGTGCCTTTTGGCCTCCTCGGAGCAGTGCCTTTGTTTTCTCTCTTTGTTTTCCATCTGCCCACTCCAGGCTTCCCCTGATTGTGTACAGGGTGATAAAAGGGCTGATGAGTAGGAGATCTCTGGCAGCAATGGGGTTGCCTTGCACAGACACAGACACTGTGGCGGCAGGTGGGTGGTATAGGGGAGCAGGTCTGGAATTGGGCTTCCCCCCCGCTGCACTGTTTCTCTGGGGAGCACTTTGCATGTGGTTCTCAGAAGAGAACCATTGTGCACAACCGTCCCCCATTTTACAGAAGAGGAGACTGAGGTTCTAGAAAGCTGCAGCCAGATTGGAACCCTGGCACTCAGCTTCCAAAGCCTCTGGATCTCCACTGGGCCACACTGACCCTGACCCTGAACTCTCTGGCCACCACACAACACCTAGCTTTGTTGAAAGCTTTCTCCCTTAAATTTGAGAACTGAACGTTTTCAGACTGGCCAGGAAGAGAGCAGAGTGACAGCTGGGGTCTCACTCACCCACCAGGGGGTCTCCCTGTGAAGTCACTCACCAGCTTCTGGTCACTTAGTACAAGAAGGGATAGTCTGCCTTCCTGGTCTCCCTGAAACAGAGTTCTCATGAAACTGCCTCGGGGAGGGCAAATGACATCTCTCTTGTGGGCTAATTCTGACTGAGTGCACAGCTGGGGGGAGACGGGCACGATCCAGGGGACTATCTGCTTGGCCATACAAGCAGGGCCAGCCAGGGACTGGCTCACCCAGCTCCAAGTCTCTGCTGACCCTGCCCTCACCTGCCTGGCTTCCTCATACCCCCAATTTACAAGACAACTTATCTTCAGTTATCAGATTCTGTGAGCTACATTGGAGTTCCATCTTAGTTCTGTGTATTGTTACTGAAGTCACTTGCAAGCACATACTTTTCTTTTCATTCATCAAGAGCAATATTATCTGTGAAATCATGGGTTTGATGTACGAATCGTATTTTAATATGTCACAATTGATGTATCAAAATTGATTTATTTAATGTAGTGATAATTCACATTAAAATTAGGAATTCATAGTATTAAATTTTAAAATAAGTTAAATTGATAAATACATAACAAAATGACATTGAAATTCATAAGGTTAAATTCTGAAACTTAGAACCTCACATCTGTCCAAGTGGCCCATCATGCGCAAGGCCTGGCCTGGAGCTCTGGGGAGGTCTCCAGCTAGGCTGAGAGACAGAGCCTCACTATGTGCAGTCACAAAGGGCACAAAAAGGGCTCGATTTGGGCCATAGAGTTGGAGTTTGGTCTAGAAAGTTCTTTAGCAGGAGAAAAAAGCCATCCCCCTGACAATAGCAGGAAATAGTGGAAAGAGCACTGGAGAGGGAGTTCAAATACCTCGGACAGCATTCCATCTGCCACTGTCTTGCTGGAAGTGCAGGGCCTCTATGGGCCTCACTTTTTCCGTCTGTGCAGAAACAGCAGCTGATCTGCTCAGCCGTATCTGTCAGACTGCAGACCCCTTGCTGGTGCTGCTGGTAACCTCTGGCCTCAGCTGGCCCTCTAACCACCCACTCCCTTGACCCCTTCCCCCCAAACCTGATTGGGGGCCTTGGGGTGTGAAGGGAAGACAGGACCATCCTATGTGACAGCTATAAAATTAGATAATCAGCTAATCACCAGCAAATTAGCATCCCATCTTTACATAGAACAAATATAGTATTTACGTAAAAGTTGTTAGGAGTTTCTCTCTTTTTAATTAGCAGAAATAAATGCAAAATGAATGGTAATTAGGCAGCTGATGGATTCGGTAGTACAATTATGCCTGCAGCAGTGCCCCAGTCCCTAAACACTGTGTGCTCCAAGGAATCAGAGGAGCCTATTTATATAATTTATTTATAAAACAAAGTTAACAGGAACTGAGGGGTGAGGTCTGGGCATCACTGGGGGAGGGTCTTGGATGCAGAGCAGGCTCCTGGGAGGACAGTGAGCTTCAGTGGCTAAGGAATGGAAGGGAGGGGAGTCGCTTAGTGCTGGGCTGTGAAAATGTACCACCAAGGCCCCCATGTGTCTATTTCAGGCTCGGCATGTGTTGCTGGGAACGGCCTCCCTGGCAGGAAGTAGGCTGGGGCTGTGTGAGAGGCTGGGAACAGCTGTTCTTGTACTCCTGTCTGCCTCTTTCTCTCCTTCAGTCCCTACCTCTCTCTTTTTTACTGGCTCTGTATCTTCACTAAGCGAATATTCTTCCTTTCCTCCACAAACTCAAGAGAAATCAGATCCAAGGATTATGTACTCTAACATAGTGGGAATAAACCTGGACCAGTGGAGGACCTAATGGTATGGGAGTAGAGGCAGGGCCCCAAAGAGGAGGTGGCCAGAGAAAAAGATGCAAGTTAGGTTTTGGAGGATGCATAGGAGCTTTCTGAGAAGGTAGAAAGTAGCAAAAGGACTATGCGTGAAAAGGCAGATAAGAGGTAAATAGTGTGTGACTAGGGTGTACCAGGGGTGTGGAACTAGCGAAGTAAGCAGGGTCTTGGATGCCAGGCTAAGGGTTTGGTTTTGCGTCTAGAAGCCACTGGAAGATCTGAATCAAGGGAGCAGGGCAGCCCCTTCCTCCTGACAGTTCTTTTCTTAGCATCCCCTCCCCCACTGTGAAGTCAGAGAGAAGGCCAGGTCGACAGGCCATTAGAGGCAGCTGGTCTAGCTCAGCAGAGCAGGAGGCTAACCTGATTACAGGGACAGGAGGTCTGTCTGTGGGGGAGGGAGGAGGGAGGGTGACTGCTCTGAGAGTGAAGGGAAGGGTGGGGCACACTGGGCAACTCCTGGGTCTCCTGAGGAAGGGGCCTATCTTCCTTGGAACATAGTCCCCCACCCTGTCCCACCCTGGACTGCTTTGCCAAGTCTGGGGGAGGTGAGAGAGCATTGGTGGAGGGGCCTTTCCCCCCTCCCAGACTCAAACCCCAGCTCCACCACTGCCTGCTACTGTGACCTTGAAGAGCCATTCCCAACTGCAGGCCACACATTCCTGTCTCCAAAACAAAGGCTTCAACTAGAATGGGAGGGAGTCTGGCCCCTAGCCCCATCCTGTGTAGTACAGTTAAGGGCATGGGTTAGCAACACTTTTAGAAATTCAAGGGGGGCAGGTGCTGTCCAGTTTGCCATAGTCCCTGCAGCTCCCTCCTGCCTACCCCAGCCCAATTTGCAGCCTTGCATGGTATTCTGTGTGGCTCAGGCAGACAGAAAGGCCAGGGCAGGGAAAGGCTGGTGGTCAGAGCAGTCTCCCTGTAACCCTTGCAGGAGCCATGGGAGCCCCCACTGCACTGGGGACCCAGAGTGAACAAGCAGCCCTTCCGTGCCTCCAGTGACTTGCCCTGACTCAGTCTGCTGGCCTCTAAATGGGAACCACAGTACTACTACTCCCCCAAGCCTCAGGATCAATAGAAAGCTCAGAGAAGCCTGTGCACATGGCAGTGATCTGAAAGTCAGAGCCCTGGGTAGTAGTTTAACTGTGACTACAACACCGCTGGCTATGAAGGATTTCACAAAGGGAAGTTTCGCAGTCCCCAGCAAGGACAGCACTCCAACCTCAGGAACTTCCCTTTAAAAAAGCACTCCTGAAATGACTTTCAGCAGCCTAGGCAAGGTCTAGAGATGGTGTATGAGCTGCTATCTGCCGTCACTCTCAGGAGTGGGCTCTGAACTTGTAAGGGAAGACAAAGATCACACTGCACTACTTCTCTGCTCTGTAAGTTGCGCTCCTGCCTCTAGCCAAAATCAATAAAAATCTCCACTATGATAGTTTCACCAGAATAGGGGCCAGGCCCCTTGTGATGACATTCCACCCCTGGCGGGCAGATCTCCCTTCATCACATGACCTCAACCTCAGCCCCGATTCAGGCGGCAGCTGAGCATGGGGTGGGGATGGGGTCGTGAGTGGGGGTCTGCTCAGAGTGGCTCTAAGTGCCTCTCCAAAGACAAGTCGGTGCTATTCATCAACTGCTTTTCAGGGCTGTGAGAAATCAATGGCATTTGTGCTGCAAACTCATCATTAGGACAGGAAAAACTCTGCAATGGAATTGATTTGTTTAAATATAATAACACAATTTAACAGAGAACCGTGGGGGTGGGGAAAGGACCAAGGCAAATAAAACCCAGGGCAACAAGCTCAGAAAAGAGAGACGAACCGGTCCTGAGAAAACTAATGTGGCTGCCAAACCTTGGTATTGCCCCCACTCTTACATTCCCATCACAGAGGAGGCTTGAGTGGGCACACGCTGTTACCTGGTATGAAGCGGCTAAGGCCTGATCTCAGAAATACCTTCAACAGCCTGTGGATGGGCCCGGAGACCCAGCTGGTGGTGGCTGTGTTCTTCTTTGAGGTGACTTTGCATGGTGAATATCAATTCAACGCAAGATATTCTTTTTATTTTTTTTTTTTTCAGGCAGAGCCTCAAGCTGTCACCCTAGGTAGATTGCCATGGCATCATAGTTCACAGCAACCTCCAGCTCCTGGGCTCAAGCAATTCTGTCTCCGCCTCCCAAGTAGCTGGGACTACAGGCGCCCACCACAATGCCCAGCTATTTTTTTGGTTGCAGTCATCATTGTTGTTTGGCGGGCCCACGCTGGATTCGAACCCACCAGCTCAGGTGTGTATAGCTGGCGCCTTAGCCGCTTTAGCCACAGGCACAGAGCCCTTTTTTTTTTTTTTTTTTAAACAGAGTCTCCATGGCATCACAGCTCACAGCAACCTCTAACTCTTGGGCTTAAGCAATTCTCTTGCCTCGGCCTCCCAAGTAGCTGGGACTCCAGGCATCCAACACAACACCTGGATATTTACTTATTGGAGTTGTCATTGTTTTAGCTGGCCCAGGCCAGGTTTAAACATGCCAGCCTAGGTGTATGTGGCTGGCACACTACCCACTGAGGTACTGCCAATGCAACATACTCTTAGTAGGCATCCACTGTGATCTAGCACCTGTGTAGGGCTGTGGGACACATGGGAATAAATCCCAGCTCCAACTCCAAAGGCATCCATGGGGAGGGCTGGCTTCCTGGGGTCTCAGGAGACATGGGAGGGAAATGCTAGGCTGGTCACTGGCAAAGAGGGAACGTTGGAGCAGAAATGAAAAGCCACTTCAAACAGCCGGGGAGATGGCTCTCTTCTCAAAACTATGGTACCTGTCTGCCCTCACTGCAACAATTGATGGAAATTTACCTCACTGATCCCTAAAATGTTCTAGGACCCTGCAAACACTTCATTGAATCCCTTTATCTTATGAAAGAAGGACTATTATACCCACATTTCACAAATGACACCACTGAGGCTCAGAGAGGTTAAGTGACAGACTGAGGTCACACTCAGAGAGTTATGGCACTAGATCAGACCCCCCACATTTATGCCCCAGAGCCTGTGTACCCACCACTGCACCCTCCTGCCATCCTTGACGGTCAGCCTCCATGTGAACTGAGGAGTCAGCTTCAGCACCCTCTGGGACCTGGGGCATGGGACACATTAGGTAATTAAATGGTGGCAGATCAAGGGAGATTCTGAGAAGGGCATGGAGTGGGTATTGCATCCAGGTGGTACCCCAGTCACAGGCTCTGCTGTGGGTTCAGCCCTGCATTCTGGGTGAGGTTACAGTAGTGACTGGGTATAGCTGAGCCTGGCAGTCAGGGCATCCACAGATCCCCACACAACCTTAGGGCTGAAGTCCTCAAGGAAGGCCCAGGCAGCTCTGGGCAGCCTCATTGAGCTCAAGAAGAGCCTTCTGGCTCAGCACCTATGGCTCAAAGGGCTAAGGCGCCAGCCACAAACACCTGAGCTGGCAGGTTCAAATCCAGCCTGGGCCCAACAATCAAAAATGACGGCTGCAACCAAAAAATTGCTGGGCATTATGGCGGGCGCCTGTGGAGGCAGGAGACTCGCTTGAGCCCAGGAATTGGAGGTTGCTGTGAGCTGTGATGCCATAGCACTGTATCCAGGGTGACAGCTTGAGGCTCTGCCTCAAAAAAAAAAAAGAAGGGCCTTCTGTCAGCCTCAAAATATGGACTTTATTCAAGGTGGTAGAAGTAGCCTGGGTGGGGAGGGTCAGTGGAGGGCTGGAAGGCTTCAGAGGCAAGAAGATGGTAAGGCCTGGCCACCAGTGATTAGATGATCAAGGAGGCCACGCCAGACATGGGTAAGGGGTTTGAATCGACTTGTCGGATGTAAGGGTTAGGGAGAGGGAGGTGTCAAAGATAGTGCAGGCGTCTCCCCACAGCCCTCTGGGGGCTCCAATGTCCAGCTTTGCTGAACCAGCAGCTGCTTGCATCAATATGAATTGGCCCAGGAGCCCAGGGAGCTCTGGGCCCCCCCCCCCAGAAAGCCCCAACCTAGGGGAGGGCACTGTAGGCCTGCAGGCTGCCATCAACTCCACTCTGTCCCTCTGCTGACCTTTCTCCTTTGTCAGCAGTGCACTCCATCAATGCACCGGAAGGGCCAGTACACTTTCTCCCAACTGCCCAGGCCAGTACTGGGGGCAGGAGCTCACTTTGCCCTCCCTTCTTTTAAGAAAGAGGTTTCAGACTGTCTCTAGAAATCTGGGAACAGAGCTGCCAAAGCCCTCAGTGCAAATGGGGAGGCTGAGGACTGGGAAAGGGTAGCTCAGAGTTCACCAGCTAACTGCAGACATAGCCCTGGGCACAGAGCCCACCAGGCTGGCCTCATACCCCTCCTGCTGATGGAGGGGAGGGAAAAGAGGAAGTGGAGGCAGCAGGCTGGGGCCAGGCCACAGGGGGTAGGACAAGAATTCTCTGGCAAGAGGAGAGGGCCTCTCTGAGGAGTGGGAGGGGGCCAGACCAGACTGTACCAGCAAGCCCCCAAGCCAAGGGGGGGTCCAGCAGGCTTAGGAGTGGGGCCAGGGGATTCAGACAGCTGAAATGTGGCCAAGCATCCTGGTTTGCAGGAAAGCAGGTTTCTCGGACGCAGAACTTTCAACGATAAAACCAGGATGGTCCCAGGCAGGACAGTCACACTAGCAAGGCTGATTCTGAATTCCAGTTTTTGGTTCTGCCACTTTCAGACTGTGTGTGACTTCTCTGTGTTTCAGTTTTCTCATCTGTATGGTTGTTGGGAGGGATGAATTAAATAATGTATGTAAAGCGCTTAGCATCCAGCACAGAGGCAGATGCTAATCACTCAGCCAGCGGCAGGTGGCTACTGTTATTACTCGCAACTGCTATGACTGTTCTTCCTACTACGAGTACCAGCTAACAGGCACCAAGTGCTGTGCACGTGTTGCTGATTTAATCCTCACAAACCGCATGGGGTGGAGACCGTCAACATCCCCAGTTTGGGGTGAGTAAATCAAGGTGTAGAGGGGCTGAGCATTTGCCCAGGCTCTTATACCTGCCAGGCTCACAGCCCTGAAGACCACATCTTTTTCCACTGGACTAGCCCCAAAGCCAGGTGGATGGAGGCCAATGTCAATGTGATTCTGGTCACACTGACCCAGGGCAAGACCTAGACACACACACACACACAGGCCAGGCAGGCACAGCAGGCCCCTCCAGAAGTGCTCTGGGAATGAGCAAGAGTCCTCTGTGAGGAGATCGACTCCCAGTCCTCAGCCAGGGTCTTCAAAACCTTCGCCTTCTGGTCTAAACACATCAATCTGATTTATTAGGTTCCCAGAGTGTGTTATACCAAGAGGAAGGAAAGGGTGAACACTTGCCTCTTACTGACCGTGGGGGGTTCAGCTCTGGATCAGACATGTTTCCCACATTGTCTCATTCATTCTTGTAATAGCACTACAAGGACAGATTATTGTTCCCATTTCTGAGATGAGAATATGGAGGTTCAAGAAAGTGCTACAGTCGCACAGCTGGATTTAACCATGTCCCACCCCAAACCTGGGCTCCTCTTGGTGCTGACATTACAGGATGAACAAGCAGCACAAGGGCTTCTCATCCTGCTCCATGCCTGACCCACTGGGTTCAGGTAAATGCCCCCTAGGTAAATACCAGGGGAAGGGCCCCAAGCACCCAAGGGTAGGGTGGCCAGCCTGGATAGACATTGCACTCAGGGAGAAAGGAGGTGGGAGGCAGGGCTCAGGCAGGGGTCAATTGCCCTGACACCTAGAGGACAGGTAGGCCCTGCAGAGGCCCCTGTGCATCAGAAGCTGAGCATGCCCCACTCCTGCCCCAGCCCCTGGGAAGTCCTCGGCACAAGACACTGCATGCTCACAAAGCAATTAACTCCCCGCACCCAGGAAAAAGGTTGCCAAGGGGGCAGGCAGGCGCTGGCAGAGCAGGGGCCCTGGGAAGCTGGGCCCAGTTATTTTTAGCATCTCGATTCAAGAGGGAGGAGGCCTTCTTCCCCACCAGGTAAATGTCAGCACCACCGGCCGCCCCAGCCAATTAAAGCAGCTGTAGTTGAGGAGGGAAGACAGTGACTGGGCCTCCTGCTTGCGGCCTCCTGCTTGCCTGCAGCGGCCTCCTGCCCTGACTCACACACCTCGTGGCCCTGAGCAGGAAACACTGGCTCCATTAAAAAAGAGCTTGACCAGGGGCCTGGATCCTGGGTTGGAGTCCTGGCTGGGCCATGTGATCCTGGCCCATGGCCATGCCTTCTCTTCTCTGATACTAGCTTCCCCTCTAGAAAACAGTCCACCTGACATTATGAGGGTGACATGAGTCAGGAGTGGTGAAGAGGCTTTGCAATAAGGGAGATTTGCCAGCCACTGCTGTGGGATGGTTGCTTCATTATCCCAGAAAAGAATTCTGAGCTTCTTAGGCAGGAGTCTGGGCCGGTCCTGCGGTGATGGGGCCTAAGCTAACCGGCCGCTGAGCAAACTGCTTTGGGGGATTTGCGCAATTCTGGGTACTAAGAGTCCCAGGAGGCTGTGGCTGCTGCTCTGCTGATAGAAGGGGTGTGAGAGAGAGGCCATTGTGGGTCAGCAGAGGTTCAGCAAACACAGACGGAGAGGAGCCCAAGGCTAGGAGAAGCCACACCCTTTGAGGGCACCAGGCACCCACAGCCGGGCAGTAGACCACAGGCCTGGCACAGGTATGAGAAACTCAAAAGGCCACCTGATCTGTGTCGGGCACTGAACTGGTTCTTTCCTTGGGGAGAACCTGCTGGAGGGAAGGAGGCACCCTCAGTCACAGGAAAGGGCAGGGAAGCCCATCTCTCAGTGCACCCTGAATCAGTGATTTTCAACCAGTGTGCCAAGAGAGGATCTTAGATGTGCCCTGAAAAATTTTAAAGATCATTAATTGAATTATTTGCTAAAGAAGTTCACAGCACAGTAAGTATATTCTTCTTTTTACTTTTTTTTTTCAGCACTATAATGTTAAGTGTTCCCTGGAAGTTTTAACTATGGGTTCAAGTGTGCCCTGAGATTAAAAAAAAAAAAAAAAAAAACAGGTTGACAAACACTGCCCTAGGGCGGCGCCTGTGGCTCAGCGAGTAGGGCGCCGGCCCCGGCTGAACTGCAAAACAAAAAAATAGCCAGGCGTTGTGGCAGGCGCCTATAGTCCCAGCTACTCGAGAGGCTGAGACAAGAGAATCGCCTAAGCTCAGGACTTGGAGGTTGCTGTGAGCTGTGTGATGCCACAGCACTCTACCAAGGGTGACAAAGTGAGATTCTGTCTCTACAAAAAAAAAAAAAAGAAAAAGAAAAGAAAAACACTGCCCTAAATGCTCAGATCTGGAGGTCTACCTGGAAGCTAGATCCTTAGCCCAGAAGTGGGTCTAAATCAGGGGCCTGATCCCCTGTTCTCTCAGGTTGGTCCGGGTTAGCAAACCCCAAATCTGAAGTCAACTCTCCCCAGACAATGAGAAGCTCTGGGAAAAGCAGTAGTTTCCTGGGCCAGCTGCCCACCAACTCCTAGGGGAGCCCGTCCTCACCTCAGCTTAGACCCCTGGCACCAGCCCACACCTCCCCTAAGGTAGACCCTTCCATGGAGGCACTGCCCTGCCGTGGTGCAGAAGGGAGAACTGATCTCAGAGACACGAAGCAAGTTAGAAGCCAAGTACAACTTTTCTCTACCTTCTGCCTTCTGCCTGCAGGAGGCATCTCTAGCCTCATTTCCTTCCCTGCCCAGTCCTGGCCCTCCACACAGCCCACTGGTGTGCCCCAGTGTGCCTACCTCAGGGTCAGCCCAGCAGTTCTCTCTGGAGCTTCGGTTCAGTTCACAATCTGGTTCATTCTTCAGGGCCCAGCTGGAGCTCCTTCTCCTCCAGGAAACCCTCCCAGGCCCTGGGTCCCTCAGAGCCCCTGGATCCTTGTCCTGAGTACCAAGATGAGGGGGAAAGGGTAGCCCCTGGCTTCCTAAGTCCACTTTCCATCAGGCTGGGACTCCGAGGCATGGTCTCGGCCCTTGCCCACTGGGTCAGCCGTGTGGGTAAAGGGATGGGAGGCAGAATGCAAATGAAGCTCCCTGGAGCCAGAATTGCCTTGTACTTCTCAGTCCCAGTTCCAAGCGTATCTCCGCAGGTTCCCAGTAGGTTCCCAGCATGTCCTGGCCCCTCAGGGTCGGGCCTGACTTTGTGCAGACACAATGCTCCTATCACTACCTGCCAGTGTCCACACCCACCATGCAGCCACAGTGGTACGGGTGGCAGTGAGTGCCTCAGAAAGCCTGGAGTGCCATGCTGGCTTACTCAGAGGAACCCTCCTATCTCTGGGCCTTGGTTTCCCTATCTGTGCCACAAGTGGAGTGAGCTAAATCATTCCTAAGGACCATGTTTACCTCACAAGAAGCTGTCGGGTGGTTATAATTCTAATAAAGATTTGGTCCTTGCAGCTCTGCCAGCCCCACCCAGTGTCTGCTCCTCACAGTGAGTTCATCAAGGCTTTGGACCCAGAGACACAGAGCACGGGCAAGGCCATCCTCCACCCTAAGTGTGTGGCTTGGGAGTGTGGTTCCTGGAACAAGGGAAGACAAACTCTGGTGCTCGGGGTGAGGAAACAGCAGCAGAAGAGGAGCACCCTCGGTTACACCTATGGGACTCCTCACAGCCCTGCATACCTACAAGAGTGATCAGAGAAGAGCTACAAGGCAGCCTCAGGCCTCTAGAAAGCCAGAGGGATACCTAGACACACTCACTCCTGGGAATGACGCTGCCTATCGGAACCACCAGCCTCTTGCACTTGGCTTGATTAATAATCAAGTCATGCAGAGACCCCAGGAAGACCCTCTTCCTCCACTGTGTGCAGGAACCACGATCACCTTCCCCCTCCCCCAGGCAGTCTTCCTTGGCTGCCTCCTCCAGCATTAGGGCTCCCCCTGCTTCACTGCCCTGGCCCTACTGGGCACCAACCTATCAACTCTACACCATAGACTCCTTGACCTCTGCTGGGCTTGGGGCTGCACTTCCCCAGATCCACAACTGCACATTCGCTACTGGATGCCAGTGCCCAGGGTGGTGCTGGAGCCCAGGGAATCATTCAACCCATCATGGCTGACCGGTACATGCAAGCACCTCTGATGATAGGCAGTTTGGCAGGATGGGGAAAACACATATTACGGTGGCAAGTAACACTGGACTGCAATCTCAGCTCCACTGATAGCTTTGTGACCCTGGGGAGGTTTCTTAACCTCTCTGTCTTAAAGAGTTTCCTCATCTGCACGACAGTATAATCTCAGCTTCAATGGGTGGCTGATGCCCTGGAGGACTGCAGTTTGTGACCCTGACCCATCCCAAGCCTGTAGTTTTAAAGGTCAATAAAACAGCTATTCAGAGAGGGGCAGCAGCTGTGCAAGGTTACTCAGGAGGGCTTTTGTGAAACTGAGGCTCAAATGCAAGTTCTGCTTAGAGGGGCCAGTCAGGACAGCGGCCCTGCTCTGCTGACCCCGAGGGGTGTCTCACCTTGGGTAGGAGTAAGCAATGAACTGCAGACTATTTCCAGCTCCAGGCTGGGGTAGGGGTTGCAGGGTCAGGGCAGGCAGCAGCAGAGGCTGGGGGTGGAGGGGCCTGGGCTGCAAGCAACAAATTCCAAGCCACAGAGAGGGAGGTGTGCATTCTCAGCTGGCGCTGAGGACTGACAGGCATGCCACACGAGGACCCTGGAATTTTAGCTCTGTGCGGCCGCAGGCTGGGCTCCGGCCAGGCCTGCTATGAGTTGGGCTTGGCATTCAAGGTCTTTGCAGCCAGCCCCAAACCAGCCCTTTGAAACCCTGGAAGTCTGCTGACTGACAACCCATGGTGTGCATGCTGACAGCCCGAAGCCACACGCCACCAGGGGCCAGAGGGGCTGGTGAGGGTGAGTGTGGCCTACACCCCAGGTGGCTGCCCAATAGTTCTGGGCAGCAGCTGTTGTGGGATCACCGCGCACAAAACCCGTATCTAGCCCAACTCTAATCCCTGCTCTCCTCAACTTTTCCTAAAAGACCCATGTGGCCATGGGGCTGGGGTCCACCCCACCTCTCAGTCCCTCTGCTGCCACTAATGATCCACATGCTAGAAAGTGAGGCCCTGCTGCCTGGATTCATATGACTTCCTTCACTGAACCCCTCACAGCCTCAGAGGTTCAGATGTTAAGTCACTAACCTGAAGCCACAAGGACAGGAGCGGTGGAGCAGGAAGCCTCCAAGAGTAGCCCCAGAACTGACACCCCCAATCACACCACATTCCCCCACCAAAAGCATTGTGAGTGTCTTCTGCAAAGTGCCAGCTAGACGGGGCTGGCTATCAGACCCCTGCCTCTCACCTGGGGTCAGCCTTTGCTGGCTGTTACAACCAGGCCAACCCCAGCCTTCTCACCTCCGCCTGGTGGGGACTTGGACAAGCTTTGAAGCAACACATATTACCTGGCTGTGATCCTTCTGGCCACGTAAACTGGGCCATGTCACTCTTAAGGAAAAGAGCAGGGCTGAGGACTTGTATGCTCCAGCTGGCAGGACCTCTACTTGCCACCAGGCCCTCTTCAGCAACCTAAACACCTCCCCTGGGCAAGGGCCTGGAGCTCTTTACCAGTCTTCCCAATGCCTTGGGGGGAGTCATCTAGGGTCACTGTCTATACCCTTGCCTGAAGTGGGCCTGACTTCAGTCCTGCTGCTTGGGGTGGGGGTTGCACATCTGAGACTGTTTTCCCATCTAGCGAATAGGAATAGTGTGTCTCCAGGGCTCTCTCAAGGGTCTGATGAGGTGTGAAAGGGCTCTGCACACTGTAGAAAACTCTACCAGGCAAGAGGTCATTGTAGCTACCAGAGGGAGTCACAGAGCAAAGGTCAGGAAGGAAGAAACTGGGGTCAGAGAAAGCTCCATGACATCTGACTTGCAGGAGTAAGTTTGCTAAGCAAAGATAGTCAGGTGGAGTAGGGGCAGCCTAGGCAGAAGGCTTTGCAAATAAAACACAGAGCAGATTCCCCCCCTACCTCCCACACCAAGCAGTAGGGTGAGACAAAAAAACCAGGCCACCAAGGTATGCAAGGACAGGCCAGAGGTAAATGGGGGCAGGTCAGGGGTGCCTTGAATACCACTGCCTAAGGGAAGGGACTGCACTCCTAGACTAACTGAAGCCTCTGTGCCAGACTGCTTGGGACACTCTGGATGCTGGCACCGTGGAGCCTCCTGCTACAGGGAGGAGGGTACCATCAGCCAGTGAGGTTACAGGTGAGGAGGACTTGCCCAAGGTTGCCAGGCCAGTAAATAACTGCACACAAGACTCAGTTCTTTGCACTTAATCCCATGATCACTATACTTAATTCTAGGCAGGGTTGGCCTCATGGCCAGTTACACAGGACCCCAAGCTAAGAAGGACACTACGAAGCTGTCACTGTCTTGAAATACTTAATAATTGGGAACAGGCTCTGCATTTTCACTTTGCCCCACAAATTATGTAGCTGGTCCCAACTCTAGGACATTCTGATGGGTGTGAGTGTGAAGAGCCATGAATGGACTTTATCACTGCTCTGGGGTAGAGCAGGACCCTTTGCTAGGTCTTCCTTTTCCCTCCTCATCAACCTAACGAATTTCTCTTCTCCAATTACAGCTTAGCTGTCACCTCCCAGGGATCCTTCCCAGATTTCCTCCCACAGTTCCATGGACATGACACCCCATGCCAGACAGAACTCCAGCTCCCTCTGCTGAGGTCCCACACCCTAACTCTAGCAGGTTAAAAAGCCTCCTAATGAGTGTGCACAAGAGCCTGGCCCGCGCAAACCATGGGCTCTTCCAGGCCTCTTGGGGACCCCAGAGCTTCCTTCTGGCCAACTTTCCAAAGACAATCCTAAGTATCCTTGTAAAATATCCTTAGGATACTTGGCGTCTTGGAGGGGAGTTACTAGGTCATGCTAGATAGAAAACCCCAGACAACAACCCACCTTCTTATTTGCAAGAAAATGGCAAATATTCCTGGGAATACTAGACCAGGACTCAAGCCTGGATAACCCCAGGACACTCCTTGGGAACCCCGTCCAACTTGGAGGGCCCCACAGAAAGGAGGGAGGGGAAGAGAAAATCTTGAATCTGGGGCTGCAGAGTGGTTAGTAAGTACCCAGTTCTGGCTCTGCCACTTGCTGGCTGAGTGGCCCACCCTCTTTGAGCCTCAGTTTCCCCATCTGTAAAGTAGGCAAAGTGGATCTGTCCCTAAAGGGAGATCATGAGAAATGAGCAAAAACTCTATAAACTCTGGCATCTGAAACCCAATCCCAACACTATAAACAGGTGTCCTTGAGAACCTTATCCTCATTCTCAGTTTCCTCATCTGGTAATTGGTCCTTCTTGGGGGGATTTAGAGAGTTCATGTAGGCAAGGAGCCAGTCCCCTGGCAGGGAATCTAATGTGGTAGGTGTACCAAAGCTGGGTGCCACTGACCCTGCAAATCCCTAGAAAGTGCAGAAGGGGAAAGGGGCAGGGCTGACACAAACCCCACCATTTTAGGGTCATTAGTGGTGCCCATGATTTGAAGGGTGCCCAGGCCCAAGAAGGCGGAGATCAAGTCCCCAGGGCATGAGGAGCAGGGACATGAACACCTCTAGCACCTCCACCGCATCTGTAACCTGTTCTTTTCTTGTGAGAATAATAGCTCTAGTTTGTGAAAGCCCTGCAGAGTGCAGAAATTGTTCTCAACAATCTACATGGGGCTTGGTGCCCATAGTTGAGTGGTTAGGGCACCGGCCACATACACCGAGCAGGCGGGTTCGAACCCGGCCCAGGTCTGCTAAACAACAATGACAACTGCAACAAAAAATAGCCAGGCGTTGTGGCAGGCGCCTGTAGTCCCAGCTATTTGGGAAGCTGAAGCAAGAAAGAATCACTTAAGTCCAAGGGTTATAGGTTGCTGTGAGGGGTGATGGCATGGCACTCTAATGAAGGCGAAACATAGGGAGACTCTGTCTCAAAAAAAACCAAACAAAAAACTACACAGGTGGTCTCATGACCACCCCACTGGAGGCAGACGGTGACTGTTAACGTTTCCAGATGAGGAAGCCACAGCCCAAAGAGGGCAAGGGCTTGTCTGTGGTCAGTCACTGGCTGGCCCCCAAACCGTGACAGTGACCTTCCCCAACAGACACACAAACAAAGCTCCCGCCTGGCCTTGGCCCAGAACTGCTCAGTGTCCCCCGGAGCTGCTGGAAGTTTTTGGAGGTGAGAAGCCATGAACCCTTGCACTGCTCCTTCTCCTGAGAACATATTCCCTCCTTGTGTGTGTGTGTGTGTATGAGCACGGAGGTGCACGCAAGAGTATCTGTGTGCACACACGCAGCATGCAGAAGTGATGTCTATGCGTGTGGGTGTGTGCGCGGGAGCATGACTGTGCATGTCTGTGCACGTATGTGTGTATACAGAACCATTCAAGCAAGTGAGTGCAGACCCATCCTGCCACACTCTGCCACCCACTGACTGCTTTTGGCTCCCCACATTGTAACTTACTTTTAGGTCACCTCCCACCTCTGTCCATCCCACTGTTACAGGGTTGCCACATCCATTGGGATCTCTGTCCTCCACAGAGCTGAGAATGGGATAGGTCCCTCCACCGTGAGTACCTATTAGTTGGGCCTGGTATATGGTAAGTACTTAATACAAGCTTAGGCAAAAAGAACTTGAGGGGACTGATGAGAAGAAAGACTTATCCAGTCAATACATTCCTCACCTAAAGGATGGCTCTGGGTGTCTGTCATCTTGAAGGGAACCCAGAGGCCAGGCCTGTTTCATGCCACATCACATCACAACTGAGTGTGACCCCAGACCAAGCAGGAGCCACCATCACCTTGTTAAAGCCCCCCTCCCTTTGCCTTGAGTTGGGACAGGTTCCAGCACTTCTGAGGATGCCCCAGTTGCTGCCTCCTGCCCCTGCAAAGCCACAGGCAGAATGCTCGGGGTCTGGGGCTCTGCCAGGTGTGTACCCTGGCTCGAGTTACTTCTCTACCGTGAGGCTCAGTTTCTCACCTGTGCAGTGGTAATGATACAGCAGTTATTTTGTAGGGTGTTGTGAAGGTGAAACTAATAACTGGTATTCTGCACATCACCCCTAACGCAGTTAAGTGCTCATAATGCTAGAGGACATTATTATTGTTACTTCCACGAACTAGATTAGAAAGCCAAGGCCTTCAGCAGTAGAGGGAAAGGGCCGCCCAAGGTTGCACTGGGAGTGGGAGTTGGTGACACAGTAAAACCAAATGTCAGGTCCCAGACAGAGCATCCCTGCTGCCCTCTCCTGTGTGGCTTCCTCAGAAAGGAGAAGGCCAAGGATGAAGTGAAAGTGAAAAGTAAGCCCCTTCCCTGCCCATCTCTCCTAACCCTGAACCAGCACCTCCCTCCCCGAGTGGCCAATGCTCCCTCTGTCCTGTGTCAGCAGAAGTGGGACCAGCCCATCACTTACCCACCAAGGCCTCTGCCAGTGGACCAGGACCGGAGGCTGCTGTGAGCGTCAGGAGAAGGAGGAGGCCCCAGGAGCCCTGCTATGTGGAAGCAAAGCCACTGAGTCCTGTGGGAGAGAGGAGAGGGGACAGTGAGCTCCAAACCCTGTCCTGCAGGCAAGCCCCCACCACTTTCACGCCTCTAGGTCCTACCCAGCTAGACCCCTCTGGCCATTTCCTAGAAGGCTGAAATGGCTCACCAACTTCAGGCCACCCTAGACACTGGATGTTGCCCTCGCCCCCACAAAGGCACAGCTCCTGACTTTCACATTGGAGGCCCTAGAACCAGCCCCCTCAGCCCCCTCAGCCCCTGCACCCCTGTGCTGCAGCAGCAGGAGCCATGCTGGCATGCCCACTACTGGGTTCTGGTTAGTTCAGCCTCCCAGACACCTCTCTGCCCACCCCAGCACACACTGTGCCCCCTGCTTGGAGCCCTTTTCCCCATTTCTCTGCCCTTCAAAGCCCAACTGGCCTTCAAGACTCTGTTCAGATTGCTCCTGTGGAGCCCCCTCTAACCCACCCCTCCTTTTTATTCATTTCCCAGCAGCTCCGAGCTTCTTCCGCTTTCTCCAGGCCACACACCCTCTCCGGACAGAGCTTCTGGACTTCAGGAATGAGGCCTACTTTATCTGTCTGCCCTCTGAGCTTGTTAGCAAGGGCTGTAGAGAATGCTTGATGGATGAATGAATGAATGATGAACGGTGCAATGAAGTTGTGCAGTGAACAAACTGAACAAAATAGGCCAACTGCCTGAAAGTCAGGAGGCTCGCTGAGATCTCCACAGCCTCCCCACATCCCTCCCTCGGTTAAAGTCTAGAATACTAGGGGTCCAGTTGGTGAAAGGAAAGAGACGTGGTGAGGTGGACAGTTCTCTCTGATGTTTTACAAGTTAGGAAACTGAGGCCCCGACAGGAAAGGATTCCTCCTGTGGCCAGAGACCAGGCCAGAATGAGACCTTGAGTCTCCTGGGCCTGCCCACTGCCCAGAGCTCCATGGAGGCTGCATGGCCATCTCCCCTCAGCTCCTGCATTTGCACACTGTCCAGGCAAAAAACAGCCATGAAAGGCAGCCCTGGCTAGAGAAGGGAAGGCAACAGAAGGACCCTGGGGGTGGAGAAAGTACAGCAGGAAAGCCCACACTCAGAACGGAGCCCTCGGCCTGCTGGCCCTACCTCCCCCAGCCTAGAGGCTCAGAACAGCCAGAGGGGACATCACAAAGAACACCTTTCCATGTCCACTGCGGTCCAGGTCAGAGACATCCCTCCTCAGTCAAGGCCCTTTCTAAACCCCCCTCTGGGCCTTCTAGACACTGCAGATGGGACACACACTAGCCCCCCACCCACCTACTTTGGAGCACGGTCTGAAAATGTCTCTTCCTCTGCAGCCCATCCATGACCAGTGGCTCCAGTGCCACCGAAAAGTGTGGTGTGCTCAGCAGAAGACAGCACTAGAGTGTTCACGGTGGTGCTACTCTTAACAGCCCGCAAAGGAAAATGTTCCCAACAACCATCACTACAGCATGAGTCAGCTGAGTCTGACTGAGAATGAGCGCCCTGCTATAATACCCAACAACATGGTGGAAGCCTGCAAACATGATGCTGACTCAAGAGGCTAGACACAGCAGAGTATGCACTCAAGCGATCCCTTTAGATCAGTGTTTTTCCACTTTTTTATCTGATGGGACACTTGAACCCAATAAACTTCCATGGCACGCTTAAATTATGTTGATCAAAAAAAAAAAAAAAAAAAGAGCAAAAAAAAGAATATACTTACAGTGCTCTGAATTCCTCCCCCCAAAATTTAATTAATGATCTTTAAAATTTTTCACTGTTTGAAAATCACTAATTTATATAGGG
>CAUYON010026924.1:0-37276 GCA_963573935.1 Arctocebus calabarensis | reverse complement strand
TACCTTTTATTTGTATCCTTGGGGTCGCAGGTCGCTCCAATAGGGTTGATGTGCGTTCCTCGACCTTGTCTCTTGACTCAGCTCCAAACCGTTGTCTTTCTTGCTAAATTTCTGTCCTTTAACTCTCCTTCTGGACAGGAGTGTCTGCAGAAAGCTGGCTACAGACCGCCATCTTGGTTCCTCCTGCAATATGGAATTTTAATGCAATTCCTATTAAAGCTCAATTGTCATATTTTAAAGACCTTGAAAAAATAATACTTCATTTTATATGGAATAAGAAGAAACCTTGAATAGCTAAGACATTACTCAGAAATAAAAACAAAGCAGGAGGAATCACACTACCAGACCTGAGACTGTACTATAAATCGATATTGATCAAAACAGCATAGTACTGGCACAAAAACAGAGACGTAGATATTTGGAACAGAATAGAGAACCAAGAGATGAATCTAGCTATTTACTATTACTTGATCTTTGACAAGCCAATTAAAAACATTCAGTGGGGAAAAGACTTCCTATTTAACAAATGGTGCTGGGTGAATTGGCTGGTGACCTGTAGAAGACTGAAACTGGACCCACACCTCTCACCATTAACTAAGGTAGACTCTCACTGGATTAAAGATTTTTTTTTTCTTTTTTTGAGACAGGGCCTCAAGCTGTCACCCTGGATAGAGTGCTATGGCATCACAGCTCACAGCAAGCTCCAATTTCTGAGCTCAAGTGAGTCTCCTGCCTCTGCCTCCCAAGTAGTTGGAACTACAGGTGCCCGCCACAATGCCTGGCCATTTTTTGGTTGCAGCTGTTATTGTTGTTTGACGGGCCTGGGCTGGATTCAAACCCACCAGCTCAGGTGTACATGGCTGGCGCCTTAGCCCGTTGAGCCACAGGCGCCGAGCCACTTTTTCCTCTTTTTAATGCTGGTTCCAAACCAATAAATTGATTTAAAGACCCACTAATGGATTGAAATCCACAGTTGAAAAAGCCCTAAAAGATGGGCATTTGTGCACCTTTTGCTGGGTGGAACCCTCATAAGCCATGTCACACAGTGTCACTGCTGCAAAGTACCTTTGACACTGGTTTAGGGCAAGCAAACAGCAGCCATCCATGTTTTTGTAAATAATGTTTTGTTGGAACACACAGCTCTCATTTATTTATTATAAGAGGATGGCAAACAAAGGGAAATAGGCAGGAGCCGTGTGGGGCCAAGTAGGTCATGGCAGAAAGTTTGGCTTTCATTCTGGCCTCTCATTCCCTGCCTTAGGTATTCCAGTTAACTTCCTATCTGAAGGAAACTTTAGGACAAGAGACATGAGAGAACCCACATGACACTTGTCAGCGCAGTTTAAAGCAAGCCATGACAAGTGAGAGTTGAAGATTCCAAGAGAACTAGTGATTAACTGGCCCCGAAGGATTCTGGAAAACTTCTCAGAAGTGGTGGCATTTAATGTGCTTCTTAAAAGGATCTGTTTGAGCAGAGAAATTGGGGTCAGCTTCTATGATGTCTAGCAGATGTTTATTACATGAAAGATGGGCCTTCTAGGCAGAGTACTGAACTAGGAAATAAATTTCTCTTTTGAGGAAATATGTTAGTGTGATATGAAGGGTAAAGTTTTAGGGGGAGACCAGAAAGGTAGATTGAGGCCAGATTAAGAAACACCACAGGGGCTTACCACCAGTAGCTCAGTGAGTAGGGCACCAGCCACATACACCGAAACTGGCGGGTTCAAGCCCGGCCTGGGCCTGCTAAACAACAGTGACAAACTGCAACCAAAAAAATATCCAGGTGTTGTGGCAGGCGCCTGTAGTCCCAGTTGCTTGGGAGGCTGAGGCAAGAGAATTGCTTAAGTCCAAGAGTTTGAGGTTGCTGTGAGCTGTGACACCATGGCATTCTACCAAGGGCAACATAGTGAGATTGTCTCAAAAAAAAAAAAAAAAAAGGAAACCACAAATTCATGGAGACAGTAGGGACATCATCAGGAAAGATGTGGGAGGTTTATGTTTTAGGTCATTCTGGGGTTGGAGTAGACAGCAGCAGGGAGTGGTGAAACTGGTATGTGTTGGCATGGAACTGGCCTAACCTTGTGGCCATTACAATGGACAGCAGTGGAGGAAAGTAGGAGAGATTTCAGGGGTAGATTAACAGGACCCTGGCTATGGGGAGTAGAACACAGGCAGGAGCTGAAGACAGACAAGAGACAAGTAAGAAGAAAGTGACACAAAACGGCTAAGGAGTCACCTGAATTCAGTCCCAGCACACACCTTTCTGGGCCTTGGTGACCTCATGTGGCAAGTGGAAAGGATACCTTTACCTACCTTGATGATTATGAAGATAAGGAAAGGTGGAGAGTGTGAAAGAGCCTGGCACATAATAATATATCTTTGGCAAGTGTGTTCAGGAAGAGCCAGAGCAGTAAGTGGGCTGAAGAAGCTGTGCCCCCCACCCTGCGCAAGAACAGAGTGCCTGTGCTTATTAGGAAGTCAGTCTTCTGGAGCCCCTCTCCCTCTTTTTGTTTTTTCTTCAGGGATAGAGTCTTGCTGTCACCCAGGCAGGAATGCAGTGGCATGATCATAGCTCATTGCAGCCTCTAGCTCTTGGGCTCAGGTGATCCTCTCATCTTGGCTTCCTGAGTAGCTAGGACTACAGGCCCATGCCATCACACTTGGCTAACTTTTAAATTTTGGGGTGGATAGGGGCTCTTGCTGTGCCCAGGCTGGTCTGGAACTCCTGGGCTCACAGCTCCCCAACATGCTGAAATTGCAGGCGTGAGCCCCCATGCCCAGCTCCTCCAGAGCCCTGTAGTGTTGAGATTATATCCCTCTAAGGTAGAATAGACCCTTTAACTCCCACTGACTAGCCCTCAACCCCCACAGATTCAGATGCCACTGCATCTTCGGATAACAGTGAGACTGAGGGCACACCCAAGTTGTCGGACACACCAGCCCCCAAGAGGTGAGAAGACATCATTCTTCTCTCTGGGGGAGAGGATGGGATAGGGCAGGGCACCTGGCTGTCTGAGCTACCTCTGATTCCCTCTCCTGTTCTTCCTCTAGGAAGAGAAGCCCTCCACTGAGGGGTACCCCCTCTCCCTCCAGCCTCTCTCTGCCTCCTTCAACAGGGTTTCCCCTGCAGGCTTCTGGGACCCCTTCCCCATACCTGAGCTCGGTGAGTTGAGGTAAAGGGTGGGAAGTGGTAAACTGAGATGCCTGGGAATAAAGTGGACATCATTTGGGCCAAAAGGCTAGGCCTCAGGGTAAGGCCAACCTAACTCTGGGGACATCTGTCTGGGTGTGGCCAGCAAGTGTCCCTTGGAGGGCATGAGTTGGGGCTGCCCACTTCTCTGTGTTGTAGGAATGGGGAACGGACATGACTGAGGAGAGCAGACCCCAGGACACAGTCCTGCTGTCCCCTCCCCTTCTGTTCTCAGGAGCCCTGGGAGCCACACTCATCACCATCTCTTTTGTTTTTCCATTCTTCCTTCTGTTTGCATTTCTTCCCTTCACCTCACCCTGATCCACTCCATTTCCCATCTCTACCCCCAACTCCTGCCTGCAGCTGGCTTCCCCCCTTTACCCCCCATTCCCTTCTGACTACCTGGCCCTGCAGCTGCCCGAGCCCAGCCCCCTGAGGCCCAAGCGGGAGAAACGGCCCCGCCTGCCCCGGAAACTCAAGGTACCCTGATTTGGGGACGTTAGGGAGGGGCCAGATTGGCAGGAGGACAGCCATCTGAGGGAGGCTCAAGACAGGCTGGAGTCCTGTCCAAGAACTTTGAACCACAGATTTAGGACTTCTGGGGACCCAGCAAGCGCTAGGCGCAGGGATGAGTCAGAGAAGTCCTGGCTCACAGTCCCAGAACTGAGAACGAGGCTGCCTAATGTCCTGCCCTCCCGTCCCTATAGTGTGGCCTGGGGCGAGCCTCGTTTTCTCAGATGTGAGTGTTCTGTGATGCCAGGCAGCCTCAGAGGTGGGGCGAAATTGTAAGATCTGGAATCAAGATTGCCCCAAGTTAAAAAACCTTGCGACCTCGAGCAGCTCTCTTCAACCCTCTATAAAATGAGCAAACTAGATGTGATCAGTGTGTGTTTGGGGAGCACCTACTGTGTACTGGAGGCACTTTTGTAGGTGCTGCAGATACAATTGTGAACAAAACCAAAAATTACTGCCCTCATAGAGCTTACATTTTAGCAAGATAGAAAATAAGATAAATAGGCACCATGGTGCAGAACACAGTCATGTGATGGGACAGAGAGCCCTGGAGGGTGGGGCTGATGTTCAAGGTTGTCAGTTTGGGATGTTATTTGATCAGATTTAAAGGAAATGAGAACAGCCATGTGGCTGTCTGGGAATGGGTTTTGGACTGGAGTGGATCAAGCAGTACAATATCCCTGAGGAGGGGCCTATTTGGCTTGTGCAAAGATCTGGAGGAGCCTCTGTGATGGGAAGAGAGTGAGGAGCAGAGTGGGCAGGGGACCTGGCAGAGACCTGAGAACTGGGCCTCAGAGGTTTGGGAAAGCCATGGCTTGTACTTTGGATCAGATGCGTTATTGGAGAAGGTTGAGCAGAGGGGAAGTTTGGTCTAATTTACATTTTAACAAAATTGCTGATGCTGCAATGTATAGAATAGTCAGGGTGAGTGGAAGGAAGGGAAGAGGCTACCACCCTGCATGAGAAGCTTTGCAGAGGTTAAAAGTAGTCCATGGAGCCATTTCAAAGAACAAGCTGCAGGAGCACCTAAGAGCCCAGCTCAGGTTGTGCAAGAAAGGAGGCAAAGGTGGTACCAGGGTTTTTAGCCTGAGCTATTGGAAGAGTGCAGTTGTCTTTTTTCTAAGATGAAAAGAGCAGGTGGGAGGAGCAGGTTTTGGAGGGAAGACAAGGAGTTTGGTTATGGACATGCTGAGATGCCATCTGGAAATGCCAGTGATGACTGGGTTCACGGGGATGACATTGAGAAGTGGCAGCATGGAGGTAGATGCACCCATCAGGTGGGTGAGAGTGTGGGTGGAGAAGAGGGGGCTGCTCCCTAGCCCTAGGTTGATGAAGAGGGCGAGCTGAGGACACAGTGCCCTTCTGTCTCTGATTCAAAGTTCAGTAGGGGGCTGGGGGCAGTGGCTCATGTGTGTAATCCTAGCTCTCTGTTGAGGCGTAAGTGGAAGGATCTTTGAGGCCAGGAGTTCAAGACCAGCCTGAGCAAGAGCGAGACCCCATCTCTACAAAAAATATTAAAAAATTATCCAGGCATGGTGACATGTGCCTGTAGTCCCAGCTACTTGGGAGGCTGAGGCAGGAAGATCTCTTGAGCCCAGGAGTTTGAATTTGCTGTGAGCTATAATAATGCCACAGCACTCCAGTCAGGGACAAAGAGCAAGACCCTATCTCAAAAAAAAAAAAAAAAAACCTAAAATAAAAGTTAAATAGGGATTGGGCTGGACAGCTTTCAAGACTCTGGATAGAGCTAGAAGCAAGATGGGAGGCCATGTTTATGGTTGTTAGGAGTTTGGATTCTGGAGTTCAAATCCCAGCACTGCCATTTACTCCCCGAGTTACTTAAGCTCTTGAGCCTGAAAAACGGGGGCGATAATACTTTTCTTTTGCAGGGTTTTTGCTTTTGGCCTAGAGGGCAGAGTGGTGGAGAAGGCCCAGCGCAGGAGGAAGGGGTATGGCATGATGTGGGCAGGACTGCTTGTGGCTTTCTGGCTGGTGCTGGGTCCTGCAGTGGAGCACTGTCAGGGAGCTAAGTTCCTGGATGCACAATTAGGAGAGAAATGTGTGCTGGGAAGGGGACCCCAGTTAATGACTGTGCAAATGGGGAGATGAGTAATACATTGAGGAAGATTTCAAAGAAGAGAACATTTGAGCCCAGGGTGAGTGATACTTGGATATTCCAGGATGAAGTCATCATGGGAAGGTGGGCAGGGACACAAGTTAAAGTGTTGTTTGGGGCCAGGCGCAGTGGCTCATGCCTGTAATCCCAGCACTCTGGGAGGCCAATGCAAGTGGATTGCTTGAGCTGAGGATTTCGAGACCAGCTTGAGCAAGAGTGAGACCCCATCTCTACTTAAAACAGAAAAACTGAGGCAAGAGAATTGCTTTAGCCCAAGAGCTTGAGGTTGCTGTGACTCTACTCAGGGTGCCTGCTGAGACTCTGTCAAAAAAATTAAAGTGGTGTTTGGGCTGGAGCTGGGTTACTGAGTAAAACAACATTGATCAAGAAGTAGGGTGGGGTAGGTTACAAATGCCTGCATGCCCAGAATCAGGAGTCTGCCTGCCACTCAGGAGGGAGTGGGAGTCCCTGAAGTTTCTGGAGGACTTGGCAAGTCTAAGCAGAGGTGGGGCAACTGTGAAGACTGAAGTAGATCGCTTGGTTTGGGCCAGAGTCAGACTTGGCTGGGTTGGAATCCCAGCTTTTCCTCGTACTCACCATGACCTTGGGCATTTCCTTTAATTCTTTGAGCCTCAGCTTCTTTGTTTAGTGGAGTCATTGTGAAGAGAACATGAGTTAAGGAGGTAGAAAACACTGAGCCCAGAGCCTGGCCTCTGGTCAGCCACAGGTAAATGTTAGCTGCCATGAGTAATGCTGATGATGTCATTGGGTAACTTCAGGCAAGGGCAGGACACGAGGAATAGGAGCAGGATGGAGAGGTGGGAGCCAGAGGACAGGATAGACCTCGGACAGCTATCTGTTTTGGTTATGCATGTTCATCTGTGTACATGGGTGCCTGGTACTGGGTTCAGGGGCACTGTTCAGAGTTGGGTTCCTTGATGGTCATCAGTCCTGCCAAGCTCTATACCAAAGGTCTGAATCATGCTGGCTCCCCATGCCACTCCAGGGCCAGACTGGACACTGTCCAGTGGGGCCCCTATGGGCCTGCTCCTTCAGGCCTCTATCTCCAAGTCTCAGTGTCCACCTCTGGCACTTGACCTCTCCTCCCTCCCACCATGTTCTAAAGGTTGAAGGTCATTAACAGAAATCACCTGCCACATAGTAGGGGCTCAGCTTATGCCCTCAGGCAAAAAGCATGCTGGGTGTCACAGACCAGAGCTCTCCATGGGGAGGATTTGGCCTAGTGGGGCTGGAGGGTTGGGCAGGAGAGTGGCCACTTCCTGGCCTCAGAGGACAAAGCAGAACTTTGACAACTAGAGAAGGAATGCCCCAGGTGGAGGGGCTGGCCTGTTGTCAGGCATGTTGCACTGCCTATCCATAGGGCAGTGAGGAGCCTGAGGACCCTGAGTGGAAGAATGACATGCTCAGGTTTGTGTTTTAGAGAGATCACTCTGGCTGCAGTGTGGAGGAGGAGCTGGATCTGGGAGAGGCTGAAGGCAGGGAGTCCAGTTAGGAGGCTGGTACCATAGCACAGGTGAGCTGAGAGGAGGGCCTGGCCTAGGCCAGTGGCTGCGGGGATCCTAAGGAGGGGCCCGACCAAGATACAATAAAAGTTCCTGGGGGGCGAAGAAGCTGCCCAGGTTCCTGGCTCGGGTGGCCCGCAGTATTCTCCACTAAAATCCCACCCAGGAAGGGGGAGAGAAGGAGTTAGAAAGCAGTCAGTGGTGGCAAGCAGTATCTGAGGTGCCCAGAGGCAGGCAGGCAGGCTGGCTCTCCAGCCTGACTATGGTGTTAACTGCTGTTACAGCGGCAGCTAAGGTGCCTCCCTGGACAGGGCAGGGCCCAGGCTTTCCCTCCTGGTTTCCTATAAGACCTCCACTCCATCTCACCTCCATTACCACCCTTCTCCCCCAGGCACTTGCTGGTTTGAGATTCTGAAGGGTTTGAGGTAGGGCAGGGCCCCAAATTCAGAATGTGCTTACTGCCCCATTCTGTCCCCCAGAGTTCCCCTGGGGAAGTCAGCGCCCTGCCTCTTAGAGGTCCCAGTGCCTCCCTGATGAGCCCTCCCTGTGTTTCTTCCCCTGCTACAGATGGCGGTGGGACCCCCAGACTGTCCTGTGGGAGGGCCGCTGACCTTCCCTGGCCGGGGTTCTGGGGCCGGGGTTGGAGCAGCCCTGACTCCCCTCCCGCCCCCCAAGATGCACCCCCCCACAATCCTGAGCACCGTCCCTCGGCAGATGTTCAGCGATGCAGGCAGCGGGGATGATGCCCTGGACGGGGACGATGACCTGGTGATTGACATCCCGGAGTGACCACCTGCTGCTGTGTCTGCCCAGTGCCCTCTCCCCCTGCCAGCACACGACAAGTTCCCAGCTTCCTCAGAGAAGTTTATTGGTGCCCAGTTGCCATGCTTCGGCCACTGATATGATCAGAAAAGGCGTAAACATGCATGAATGTCCCCCAGGAGGGTGGCAGGGGCCCTGCCTTCACATCCCAGCTCCAACCAGGGGACAGTTATTTAGATGAGTGGCCAGGAGCATCTGCCACCTCTTGGGGAGGCAAAGACCCCAAAGTGGCCACCCCTTTAAAAGGGCAGCTGTACAGGGCTAGGTTTTGTTTTGTTTTTTAAATGAAGATTCTGTATTAAAGAAGTGTCTCTGGGGGATTTTTGTCCTTTTCTGTTTTGGAAACATCTTCCTCTGAACCTCCCCTAATCCGCCCTCCTCCCTGTGAGGGGAGGGGACGGGCAGCATGGAGAGGCAGGAGAGAGGAGCCATAGGAGTTGGGGGGCTTGGAACAGAGTATCTGACAGCACCCCCACAGGTGTGGAGAGCATGGGTGGTTTGCATATTTGCAGGTATTAGCAAGTCAGGCAGGAGGAAGTTTGCATATGTGAACATAGATCTCCACAGTCCCTCACAAAAGATAGACCCACGGTCACAGAGACTCTCACAAAAAATAAGACAAGTAGTGCGGGGCAGGGGCACCCCACCCCGTGTAAACGTGCAACACACTCGTGCAAAGGTTGGGTACTGGACCCAACCAGAAGGGCCCACTGGGCAGCTGTGGTCCATTCAGGCGGAAGGCAGAGCCCCAGCTGCTGGGGGCAGCTCGCTGGTCAGAGTGTGCCAGCGCTCCAGGGCTGTGTCTGGCTGCTGCAGGCAGTCGCTCCAGTGCTTTCGGGCCTCGCCACGGGCTCCTGGCCCCAGGGACACACCACCTGGGGAAGGGTGGTGAGCAGAGTCAGGACCCCTCTTCCTGTGAGTCACCCTCTCCCAGCACCGTATAACCAGGCTCCTCCCTCACCGATAAAGTCATTGGATTTGCCAATGTCATAGTCCCAGACTGTCACTTCCAGAGTCTTGGTGGCCAAAGTGGTGAGCTCCATCTCATAGAAGAACTCCTGGGGACAAGGCAAGCCGTACCTTCCATGAAGCCCCACTGCGTACATACCACCAGCCCACCTAGATTCTGGTCCATGCCCTGCCTACCTCATTAAATTCTGGATTTAGGGTCTTCTTCTTCACACATGTCTTATGCTTGGATTTCTTATCCACATCTGGTCTCAGGTACCTAAAAGTTGGGTGGAGGGGAGTCCTGCAGTTAGAGACAGGTCCCAAAGGAACATGGGGCAGGGCTCAGACTCTCTGGGGAGGACACGCCTTAGGGTGAGGGCTCACGTCTTAACATAGGGGTCGGAGTAGCCATTGACGTCCATGGCAGCCAGGTGGGCACAGCGGACAATGCCCACCAGCAGCCCCCGGCGCCGAGAGCTGTAGCTGAGGCTCAGCAGGATGCGGCCACGCTCTTCTAGAAGCCCAGGCCCCTGCTCTGCCTGTTCCAGCTGCATGGGACAGATGAAGGGGTCAGCCTCGCCTGGGTTTTATCCCACCTCCCACCCAGATACAGTCCCTGTGAGGTGCCTCACCTCCTTCAGGTAACAGGAAATGCCCCTCAACGCTGCTGACATGGAAGAGGGTGAAGCCAGCTGAGGAGGCAAAGAGAAAGTTCTGAAAACCTGGCCTCTCCAGAGCCCCTTCCCCCTGGTGCCTCTGCAACCCCCACACTGACCGGGACCTGGCGCTCAAGACAGATGTTAAAATGCTTCTTCTGTGAAGGCTTGAGACGGCGGAGGGGTACTCGGATCTCCCCAATAAACTCATTGTGGCTCAGCTTGTCCTCATCACAAACAGTGATCCTGGTAGGGAACTGCAGGGTCAGGGCCCCCTGGGGTCCTTAGCCCTGCTCCAATATGGGAGAAAGATCTTCAGACCTGTCCTAGCTCTCCCCTAAATACATAGTACTCCCCACCTCATCTGGAAAACTGGGCTGGAGCCTAGGAGGGACATGTGGTTTGCATTTTTCCCTGCCCCTACCATTCCAGCAGCTCAGGCTGTCCCTGGTCCATGAGGAAGGAAGGACCTGCTCAGCCACTACAAGAAGCCCTCACAAATCATGGGGACCATCCTACTGTCTGCCTCTGGGAAGGGTCTGGCTGAAGGCCACAGAGCAGAGGTTGGTAGATATGGCCACAGATGCAGACTATAAGAGGTAGAAGGGCCTTGAGCAGCCAGACAAGGACCCCACATGTCCTCGGGCCATCCTGTCCTTTTATGCATGGAGCAAGGAGCCAACCTGCAGGGACATCTGAGCCCAGTGATGAGAAATTAATTGCTTTGGCTTTGGTAGCCTCTACACTGCTTCTGCTATGACATGGGTGTTCAAAGCCCACCCCTGCTACTTTTAAGCCACCTGTGTGACCTTGGGCAGGTCATTCAATCTCCCAAAGCCCCAAAGGCCAACTGTAAAAGGGAGATAATCGAATGAAAGAAAAATGTTTACATTAATGCTTAGCCAAAGGCTGGGCACTAGTGAGCACTGTTATTTTAGGCCTCACTCCTTCACCTCTGGAACATGGGCCAGCCTTTCTGGTAATCCCTCCCCCCCCCCCCCCACACACACACACCTGACCCCAGCCTACGATTGTGCCCCTTCCCTGATGCAAATCCTTCTGTGGCTACCTATTGTTAGACAACAAAGGAAGAGGTCTCTTTGCTGCCCTCCACTACCCTTGAGGAAATACTCTCCTCAAGTCTCCATCTCCTGGGATGATGGAGCAGGTTCCCTCTCCCTGAAGACTTTATTCCCTAGAGATTTTAGGGGAACTCAGGGAACAGAAGACATAGATCTAAGCTGCATAGGTCTGACTTCACTCTGGGGCTCTGAGAAAGGGTCTCCGTGACCAGAGATAGGTTTCAGAAGACAGTGCACTGAGGCTCAAATGAGTAGATTTAGACTGGCAGAAAAGGTGCTTTCCAGAGAGAAGAGACACAACAGGACAAAGTTCCAGAGCTATGAAACTAGCCAGTCAGGGCAGGGCGCAGTGGTACAGGCCTGTAATCCTAGCACTGTAGGAGGCTAAGGCAGGTGGATTGCCTGAGCTAACAGGTTCCAGACCAGCCTGAGCCAGAGGGAGACCTCATCTAAATATAGCAGGGCATTGTGACAGGCGCCTGTAGCCCCAGCTACTTGGGAAGCTGATGCAGGAGAATCACTTGAGCCCAAGAGTTTGAGGTTGCTGTGAGATATGCAACAGCACTCTACTGAGGGCAACAAAGTGAGCCTCTGTCTCATAAAATAAATAAACTGGCCAGTGAGAAGAAGGCAATCTTCTCAAGGAACAGTAAGAAATGTTTTGGGGGGGCAGCAATGGTAGGGAAATACTTTGCTGCTGGAGAGCATAGGGAGGTACTAATTGTTCTTGAGCTGGGGGGGAAGGCATAGATCAATCAAATAGAAAAGGTTACAATGACAACTGTCCCAGAAGAGGTGCTAAGCTGGAGTAGCTGGAGTCCTTGGTATTGGGGAGGATGAGCCCTCACCTGAGCACCTTGTGAGTGATGTCATCATCTGTGATTCCACTGTACATCAGGTCTTCATTCCACACAGGATTCAGTGTATTCCTCTGAGTCTTCGTTTTTAGCTTATTGGCCTGGGGTGTGGGGATGAAGTGTTCTGAATACTTGTCTCCCGAACCCACAGAGGCTGAGGCCTTCTAGAATAGATGAGCCTGCCCCACCCTGTCAGCTGGGCCAGGAACTTGGGGAGAGAGGAGGCTGTTACCTTGCAGGCTCCAGGCAACAAGTGCAGCTTGACGTAGGGGTCTGCGAGCCCATTGAAATCCATGGGCTTGAGGCCCTGGAGAGGAATGCAGGGAAGAGGGCTGTGGGCTCCTAACCTTTCTCCTTCCCTCCCTCCATAGAGCTGGCCCCCTGAGGTTTGCAGAGCCCAGAAGGAAGGTGCTGGGGCAGGGAGGAAAGGAGTAGACATTAGGCCTGGGGAAGGGAAGGAAGGATGGAAAGCCGCCACCCCTCCTGGAGCAGGAGGCAAACAGTGCTAGGACTTGGGAGGCAGGGAATGCCCACCTTGGCCCTGAGGATGCTACAGTGCAGAGTGCAGGAGGCCTGGTCGTAGAGAAGGTCAAACTCCAGCATGCCCAGGGCAGCTGGAGAGAGGGGAAAGGTAGTATGAGTCTGGGTGTGAAGGCAGATCTGTGTGAGTCCAGCTAGAGGCATGGGGTGTGCGTCTCCATCTCCATCAGCCCAAGAGTGTTTGTGCAAGAGGCTGAGTGGGCATGTGCATGTGTGTGTGCGTCTGGGTCCCTGGCTCGGCCGCAACTGGTGCTGTGTGGGTGGTGAAGTGTCTCAGCAGAAATATTGAATATTGAGCCTTGCTGAAGCTGTAATCACACACTGACTGCAGCTGTGGCAGCAGTCCCCACTGTCCCCCCCACCCCCACGCACACCCAGCAGGGCCCCTTCCCTCCCCACAAGCCTGGAGGCCCCTTTGCACCCCCAGACTCACTGGTATCATCTGAGTCATAGCTGTCCAGTTCAGCTCCATCCTCAGGCGTGGTGGCCCCAAGGAGGGCCACAGGGGGGGCCAGAGCCAGCGGAGCCAGATGAGCAGTGGCCTCCCCGAAGCCCCCGCCACCCCCTTCAGGTCCTGGTCCCCGGCGGGGGAAGTAGTCAGAGATCTGACGGATGGGCCGGATGGGCCCGGGGCACACGTTGATGGCCATGTGCTCCTGGATGTTGATGGTCATGCGGTCGCCCTTGCGGCCCCTCATGAAGTACCCCTGGCTGGAGGAGGGGGTGTGAGCAAGCCTGAGCCCAGACCGCCTTTTCATACCTACCATTGGTAGCTGAGGGCACAGCAGTAACCTCTTTGGTCTGTGGGACCCTCACTGACCTCCCTTCCTAGATGTCAAGGGACAGGGTGGCCTGTGCCAGAGGTGCAAGCAGGAGGCCTAGCCCTCCAATACCTCAGGCCTTACCGCACAGGAGCCAGGCAGCGAGCCCACTCCCAGGACAGCCCCTCTTGCCCACCTACCACTAGGTTGTTCCTCTGTCATCTTCCCAGCTCCTTCCTCTTATTCTGAGCTCCCGTCTGCCCCTGAACCCTGCCTACTCCAAGCGTACCCGTAGGTCCCCACCTGTCTCCCTGAGGCTCCATCCATCCTCTGCACCAAGCGCTGGTCTGGTCAGGGTGTCAAACAGCCCTCTAGGCTTCACTTCCCACTGTCCCTTTATTCAAGCCCAAGGTCTGTCAGCTTGCAGGGTTCCCGCCCCCCTTCCCGCAGCCTCCGGTGAAGACCCCTGCCTCAGATGCCTCCTCCCGAGCTTGGCTCCCCAGGAGAGCCAGAAATTGCAGCAGCAGGACAGCGAAACACCCCCGGAGAGCGGCAGGCTAAGACGCTGCCCCTCACCCTCACGCCCCAGCTGGCCCAGCCCCCTGCACCTGTCTCTGCCTCCAACAGGTGCCCAAGCACGGGGTAGGGGCCGGCGGGTGCAGACTGGGCGGTGGCGGCCGGTGATTCCCAGGGCTGCCAGCGAGAAGAGCGCGAGTCCGGCTATGCGACCGAGAGCAAAGTGCGGGGAGGAGGGTGAGCGAGGTGGAGGCGCCGACGCCGCCGGCGCAGGCGGCAGGGGGTGGGGTGGGGGGGCTGGAACGGGGGTGGGACTCTCCCGCTCATACCCGGCGCCCGCCTGGGCACGCTTGGGAGCGCACGCGCGCGCACACGCGTGTGGGCACACACTTGTGTGTCCGGGCACTCCCGCACGCACACCCCGTGCCCACGTGTGCACGTTCACACACAAACACAAACCCAACATAAGCTGGCACACTTACGCGGAGAACTTCGTATACACGTATTCGCAAACACGCGGGCTCCCTGCGCCACCAGGAACCCGCAGAGAAATTACCGGGTCTTCCCCAACTCCTCCCGGGAGACCCAGGCCCGCGCCACCCCAGCGGAGCCCTTGGCGCCTCCCTCCCTCGCATTTTCCCTTCTTTTCCCTGTGTCTCAGGGGCTGACCACCGGCCTAGTTGCCATGGCGACGCCAGCTCTCCTCCTGCGCCTCTTCATGCCCCTCCCCCGCAGAAAGCGCAGGACGTCTGCTCGCCCCCTCCCCATATCAGTAGAGGCAGGCCGCGGGGTGGGACTTAGAGATCCGCAGTAACCTACGGGAGGGCAGGGCCGCGTATCCGATCCACCTGCGGTGTCCGGCCTCGGATCTCAGGGTCCTGGATCTGGCTGGGGAACCTCACAGTCTGAGAGAGGATACAGAGGTCTGAGGCTGTGACATGTCCCATACTTCTTCCCTTTGGTTGTTCAGGAGTCTCTACCTGTGACCCAAATCAGTCCCCTGGGGCAAGCGTCCCTTCTCAGGTATGTCATCTCCTTTGGGGATCCACCCTCCCTCCTCCTTTCCCCCAGCAATCGCAAGTTCTGTCTTGCAGGTGGAGAGGAGCGTCTGAGAAAGTAGAACGGCAGGGCTTTGGGCATTCAGAGCCAATTTGACTCTGAATGCCCAAAGCCTTGTCCTCCTCTCTGCCATTTTTCACGGGAACCCTGCCACCAGCCTGTCAGTCTAGCCCTAGTCTTTGGTCTCTTTTGCCTCAAACTTACCATCCCAGAAAGATGAAGGACCTCCCTCATCACCTCGCTGCTCACTGTCAGCTCCCATCAGTTACCTGCAGTTCCTAGGAAGGACAGTTCCTTGATTTCTTAGCCTCTGGACTTGATTCATGTGCGCTCCTTTACGTGGGAGAGCTTCCTGCCCTTCCTTCAGGAATCATCTCGATCACCTTTTCCTTAGAGACTTCCTGGAGCACCCTCCTCTGCCCCCTCAGCTTCCAGTGCTAGCTTGGATTCAGCTCTGCCTGCAATGTTTTGGCTGTGCCTCCCCCACCAGCCTGGAGTTCCACAGCAAGCAGAGGCTGAATCATCTACAAGTCCCCAGTGCCCCAAACTGAGCCTGGCATGAAGTCACCATTTCTAAGTCTTGTCATTTAAAAGAGAGAAATGTGATTATGCAACAATGTAAATATACCTAACATTAACCTTACAATTAAAATGGTTAAAGATGTTAGCCAAGTGTTTTGGTGGGCTCCTATAGGCCCAACTCCTTGGGAGGCTGAGGCAGAATGGCTTGAACCTAGGAATCTGAAGTTGCTGTGAGCTAGGCTGATGTAGAGGCACTCTAGCTTAGAGCAACCTGTCTCAAAAAAAGGGTTAAAAATGGTGAGTTTTGTTATGCATATTATACCATAAATTATTTATTTATTGTAAGACAGAGTCACACTCAGTGGCCCTGGGGTTGAGTGCCATGGCAACATAGCTCACAGCAACCTCAAACTTTTGGGCTCAAGCAATCCTCTTGCCTCAGCCTCCCAAGTAGCTGGGACTACAGGCACTCGCCACAATGCCCAGCTATTTTTTTGTGGTTGTTGCAGTTTAGCCATGGCCAGGTTTGATCCCACCACCCTCAGTATATGGGGCCGGCGCCTACTCACTGAGCCACAGGCGCCAGGCGCAGCCCACCACCAGGCTATTTTTAGACATGAGATCTGCCTCTTGTTCAGGTTGGTCTCAAACTCCTGAGCTCAAGCAATCTGCCTACCTCGGCCTTCCAGAGTGCTGGGATTACAGGCATGAGCCACTATGCCAGCTCTCACAATTATTTTAAAGTAAGAGAAATGGGGTTGGATGCAGTTGCTGAGGGGGGTTTGAGTGTTTGAGGTCAGTCTGCACAACATAGTAAGATGCATTTATTTATTTATTTATTTATTTATTTATTTATTTATTTTTAAGAGAGAGCCTCAAGCTCTTGCCCTGGTTAGAGTGCTGTGGCATCACAACTCACAGCAACCTCCAGCTCTTGGGCTCAAGCGATTCTCCTGCCTCTGCCTCCCAAGCTGGGACTACAGGCGCCCACCACACTGCCCGGCTATATTTTGTTTGCAGCCATCATTGTTGTTGGGCGGGCCCAGGATGGATTCGAACCTGCCAGCTCAGGTGTATGTGGCTGGTGCCTTAGCCGCTCGAACCACAGGCACCAAGAGTTTAACATGAATTTCTTAAGAAAAGAAAAAGGGGGAAGGAGCGAGGGGGGTGGGGTCTTGGTGTGTGCCACACCTTTTGGGGGCAAAACACAATTGTAAGAGGGACTTTGCCTAACAATGCAATCAGTGTAACCTGGTTTCTTGTACTCTCAATGAATCCCCAACAATAAAAAAAAAAAAAGTGAGAGAGGCTGGGAGAAATGTAGAGTCATATTATACTGAGATACAATTTATAACCTGTTAAATGGGCAAAATCCAAGTGTCTGTTAACACAGTGTTAGAATGACTATGGGGCTGGGTATGGTCGCTCGCTCCTGTAATCCTAGCACTCTGGGAGGCCGAGGCAGGTGGATAACTTGAGCTCATGAGTTCGAGACTAGCCTGAGCAAAAGCAAGATGCCTGTCTCTACTAAAAGTAGAAAAACTGAGTCAAGAGGATTGCTTGAGTCCAAGAGTTAGAGGTCGCTGTGAGCTATAATGCCATAGCACTCTACCTAGAGTTGACAGCTTTGAGACTCTGAAAGGAAAAAAAAAAAGAAAGACTATGGGTAAGTGAGCAACCTCTCTGCAGAGGCCAGTGTGATAGCAGATACGAGGTGACAAATTCACATATTCTTTGACCCAGAAATTCAACTTCTAAGGTTTTATGCTGTAGATATGGTTCTATCATTTTGCTCATGGATCAGCGGCTCGGGAGCCAGCCACATACCCTGAGCTGGGGTTCGAATCCAGCCCGGGCCAACTACAACCAAAAAATAGCCAGGCATTGTGGTGGACTCTTGGGAGGCTGAGGCAAGAGAATTGTTTAAGCCCAAGAGTTTGAGGTTGCTGTGAGCTGTGACGCCACAGCGCTGTACTGAGGGTGACACAGTGAGACTCCATCTCAAAAAAAAAAAGTCTTCCTTATTCCTGGTCTGCCTCCTCAGAGGTTACTATAGTTATCACTTTCTTGTTCAGCCTTTCAGAAATAACTTATGCATGTGTGCACCCCCTATACACACACACACACAAGCGGCACGCACTCACACCCACCCATTTATATATTCTTACCCCCCACTCAAATGGCAGCTTTCCATACATGCTGTCCTGCACCTTTTTTTTTTTTTTTTTTTTTTTTTAGACAGAACCTCAAGCTGTCATCCTGGGTAGAGTGCCATGGTGTCACAGCTCACAGCAACTTCAATCTCTTGGGCTTAAGTGATCCTCTTGCCTCAGCCTCCCAAATAGCTGGGACTACAGGAGCCCACCACAATGCCTGGCTATTTCTTGGTTGTAGTTGGCACTGTTGTTTGGCAGGCTCAGGCTGGATTCGAACTTACCAGCTCTGTATATGTGGCTGGCGCCCTAGCTGCTGAGCTACAGGTGCGAGCCCTGTACCTTGCTTTTTAAAGTTAAAACTAGATTGTGGAAAATGATTCTATATAAGTCCAAAAGACGCCTCCTTCTTTTTCATGGCTGCATACTGTTTTATTGTGTGAAAGTATGTCATAACTGATTGAACTAGACCCCCACATGTGGACATTTCGGTTGTTTCCAGTCTTTTGAAACATGCAGTAGTTCAGAATCTTGAACTTCTATTATTTTGCTCATGGGTCAGCATAAAGCGATTCTCTTGCCTCAGCCTCCCAAGTGTCCACCACAACACCCGGCTATTTTTTGGTTGTAGTTGGCCCAGACTGGATGCAAATCCTCCAGCTCAGATGTATGTGGCTGGCTCCCGAGCTGCTGATCTACAGGTGCCGAGCCGAAAGATTTATTTTTTGATATACATCTTTTGGGGCTTGGCACCTGTAACACAGTGGTTATGGCTCTGGCCACAAACACCAGGCTGGCAGTTTCGAACCTGGCCCAGACTAGCTAAACAACAATGACAGTTGCAACAACAACAACAACAAAAATAGCTGTGTCGTGGCAAGCTCCTGTAGTCACAACTACTTGGGAGGCTGAGGCAAGAGAATCACTTAAGTCCTAGAGTTTGAGGTTGCTGTGAGCTGTAATGTCTCAAAAAAAAAATATATATATATATATATATATACATCCTTTTGTATCTTTTTTTTTTTGCTTTTAATTTCAGCTAGCTTTTACTTTTCTTAGTTTTCTTGTGTTTTTTTTTCCATTGTCCTGTCTTGTAACGATTCGGGGGCCAGTTGCCTCCCAAGCTGGGATTACAGGTGCTCGCCACAACACCTGGCGGTGTTCTTTCCTGGTGGTAGAGATGGGGTCTTTTCTCTGGCTCACTCAAGCTTATGCTGGTCTCGAACTCTGTGAGCACTGGAAATCCACCTGCCTTGGCCTTTCACAGTGCTGGGATTACAGACGTGAGCCACCACACCCGGCCCTTTTGTATCTTTTGAATTTTGTGCCATGTGATAGGTTACCTATTCCAAAGAATACAGTAAGATAATGAATGTGTGTGTGTGTGTGTGTGTGTGTATATATATATATATATATATTTTAGAGACAGAGTCTGACTTTCTCACCCTTGGTAGTGTGCTGTGGCATCATAGCTCACAGCAACCTCAAACTCTTGGACTCAAGAGATCTTCTTGCTTCAGCCTCCCAAGTAGCTGGGATTATAGGTATCCACCACAATACCAGGCTTTTTTTTTTTTTTTATAGAGATGAGGTCTAGCTCTTGTTCAGGATGGTCTCAAACTCCTGAGCTCAGGTGATCCACATACCTCAGCCTCCCAGAGTGCTAGGATTACAGGCATGAGCCACCACGCCTGACCAATAATATATTTTTAAAGTAAAGGCAACCAGCTAGGCACAGTGGCTCATGCCTATAATCCTAGCATTCTGGGACGCTGAAGCAGGTAAATTGCCTAAGCTCAGGAGTTTGAGACCAGCCCAAACAAGAAGAAGATCCATCTCTACTAAAAACAGAAAAACTAGCCAGGTGTTGTGGTGGGCAACTGTAGTCCCAGCTCTTTAGAAGGCTGAGGCAAGAGGATAACTTGAGCCCAAGAGTTGGAGGTTGCTGTGAGCTATAACGCCATGACACTCTACTGTCTACTATCATGGCATTATAGCTCACAGCTATAACGTGAGACTCTGTCTCAAAAATAAATAAATAGGCTTGGCGCCTATGGCTCAACGGGCTAAGACGCCAGCCACATACACCTGAGCTGGTGGGTTCGAATCCAGCCCGGCCCGCCAAACAACAATGATGGCTGCAACCAAAAAATGGCCAGGTGTTGTGGTGGGCACCTGTGGTCCCTGCTACTTGGGAGGCGGAGGCAGGAGAATCACTCCATCCCAGGAATTGGACATTGCTGTGAGCTGTGATAGCCACAGCACGCTATCCAGGGTGACAGCTTGAGGCTCTGTCTCAAAAAAATAAAATAAAATAAAATAAATAAAGTAAAGGCAACCATTAGGTTTTCTTCATGGCACTTCAGAGTAGAAAGGAGGCAGGACTGAGGAAAATGCCATCCATGGTCATAGCTGGTGGATCCAATGAGAAGGTGGAGGCAGGGAGCTTGCTGTGGAGTGAGGGGGACAACCTGGTTCAGGGCTGTGCAGAGTCTAGTCTCCTGCAGTGTTCTCTTCTCAATGTGCCCAGCCCAGCTGCCTCCAGAAATCCTTGTTGAAGGCAGGTGAGGATGAGGAGCTAAACCAATTGTAGAGGAAATTGACAAGCAGTTCCGAGTCCTGGTTTGCCCAGAAGAGGAAGACTTTTCATCAACCAATCATCCTTCTAATCATTCAGTATTTATTGAACACCTACTACAGATTTAGGTGATACAACTATGATCAAGATTCGTGATCTCTGGCTTCCCAGCCTCCTAGGGTAGATAGACAAACACATAGACAGTTCATCAGGGCAGAACCACAAAGATAGGGATGGTCAGAGAGCCATGGGAGCCCAGAGCTCACTTCCCAAAGGAAGTGTTGTCTCAGCTGAGACCTGAAAGATGAGGAGGAGTTAGCTAGTTCAAGCGTGGAAGCAGGGATATAACACGCAGAGATCGTGCCAAGGCTGGCAAGCTATCAGGAAACCAGCATATTTAAAGATAGGTCCGAAGGCTAGTGTCATTGAGGTATGCTGAGGGAGGGGAAGGGTGAGAAGGTTCGAGGTGGGTCACCAGACAGGGGCCAGCCAGCAGCAGTCTTGCAAGCAAAGGAGAAACACTTATAATTTATACCAGAGACAATGGGAAGTCACAGAAGAGCTCTGAGTAGTGGATCCACATGTTCTGACTGTTCTGACTGGTAGTTGGGGAATGGATGTTGGAGGGTAGAGGTGAACGTAGATGAACCAGTCCGAAGGTTGTCGCAGTAGGCCACATGAAACACAGCATTGGCTTGAACAGGGAGGGATGCACTGGAGGGAAGGGCAGCAGATGGATTGGGGATCTCTGTTAGAAATTGAGCCAACAGTTCTTAACTGTGGATTTGTCAGAAGAGCAATTGGAAGGGATCTGAGGTGATTCCTAGGTTCCTATCTTGAGCAGAACATCCAACAGAATGGTGAGACTATTTGCTGGGATGAAAAAATTAAAGAAGGAACAGGTTTGGAAGGAGAATCAAGAGTTCCGTTTGGGATCTATTTCATTGCAGATGCTTTTGGACATACGAACAGATACATCAAACAGGACGTTGGATATAGGAGTCTAGAGCTCAGAGGAGAGGTCTGGGCTGGAAATATGCATTTGTGAGTCACCAGCATATCGATGGTATTTAAAGCCATGAGTCTGGATGAGATCACCTAGACAGAGAATATAGATAGAAAAGAAAATGCCCAAGGCTGAGCTGGGTAGAGAAGGAGGAGTCCCAAAAATTGTTGAGCATGACTTCTATGCTGGGAGTTAGGGGCATCTGTACCTTGCTGAGAGACAGATAGAATGGAATAAGAAGTAACCATTTGATTTGGCAAATTAAGGCCATTGGTGGACATGACCAAAGTGGCTTCAGTGCAGTGGTGGAGATGAACCCAGAGGAGAAGTTTAAGACCACATTAAAGGTAAAGGCATGGAGACAGCTCCTTAGGAGGTGTCCATCTATATTAGAATGATGTGCATCCACGACTTCTCTCCCCTGTGATTCTGGAAGGCAGCAGAGACCATGCCCTGGTGATTTCTATCTGAGCTATAGAAAGACTCTACCCAGCACACAGCAGGAGCTCAATACATGTATTTAATGGTTGGATGAATGGATGAGTGGATAATTCCTTGTTTGAGTCCAAAGGACCCTTTCTTGTAGAAAGAGCAGCTGTATTCTTTTGAGATTGAAGAAGGAAAAAAATCAGCCCCAAAGGCCACATGCTCTGGACTCTCCCAGCTAACCCTGAGCAGCAGCTGCAGGAAAGCCTTCAGAACTAGGTTATTGAGTCCCTTTATCCCCTCACAGTGCCCTGTGATTTGAGGTAAGTCATTACCCCCTCTCCCCCTTTTTTGTGTAGAGACAGTCTCACTCTATCGCCCTCTATAGAGTAAGATGGAATCACAGCTCACAGCAACCTCCAGCTTTTGAGCTTGCTTCAGCCTCCCAGTAGCTGGGACTACAGGCGCCCGTCAGCCGGGGCAGGTTTGAACCCGCCACCCTCGGTACATGGGGCCGGCGCCCTACTCGCTGAGCCACAGGCACCGCCCATCATTTCCCTTTTTGAGAAGAGCTTTGTTTGGGGAAGCGGCCCTCATAGGCCAGTCCTAAAGGAGGCCCCATCGGTGTCAATCTACCTCCTCTCTCTCCCTTTGTTTTGTTTGTTCCTTTTCCTTTCTGGGCTTTTTTCTTGTTTAGGATCTAGGTGCCTTGGTGAGTGCCTCCCAGGGTTGCTATTTGAAACACAGGTGGGCTAGGACTCTGGGGTCTCTACGGGCAGAAAAGATGTACAGGTGGGGTATCCAGGCAGAAAAGGAGCCTCTATCTGTGGACAAAGGACTTCATACATGCCACAGACACACGCCTGGCTTTGGGGGAAGCCACTCCCTGGGTGTGCTAGAGGCTGATGAATAGGGATCTGTGTAGTGAGTGACACTAAGGAGACCTGAAGTGTCCCTGGGTTTAGGGGGTGGAGGTGGGGCGGGACATGTCTGTGACAAACAGACCTACCTACCAATGAGAAGGGAGCTAACTCATACCCTGAGATGGGGGCACAGCAGTGAGAATGGCTGTTGGGAAGTGACTGAGAGGGGAGGTGGGATGGCCCCTGACAGAGCCCACTGGCCACGCAAGGGGAAAGTAAGACGCGAGGAGAATCAACAAAGACTCTGTGGATGGCCAAGAGACCTGCCTAGGAATGGACACGGGGACTTCCTGTGACAACCTCCCCGCCCCTCACTGCCATTCTTCAGTGATCCATTTTCTAGCAGCACCAAATGCAACCTGTGGGAAGAGGCAGAAGGACGGCCCGGAGCCACCGGCGCGGTGCCTTCCCGGGGCCGGCGGAGGGGAAGGCCAGGCTCGGACACGGCTGCCACCTAGCGGGAAGAGCCCGTTGTTTCTCGGTTCCCAGCCCCAGGGTCATTCTCAGCCGGGTAATGAGGCGGGGGTTGGAGATGAGGATGCTTCAATGGATCTGGGAAACCGCTCTGCCCAGAATTTGGGCAAGGTGGAAACCTCAGGAAGGATTGCACACGCTCCTGGAAAGTGCACTGTCCACATCACTTTTCCCCTCTGTGCCTTGCTTGCCTCCTTGTACAGAGGGGGACAAGAGTACCCGCCTCCTTGTTGTGGCGGGCGACTGTAGTCACAGCTACTCGGGAGGCTAAGGCAAGAGAATCGCCTAAGCCCAGGAGTTGGAGGTTGCTGTGAGCTGGGTGACAAAGTGAGACTCTGTCTCTACCAAAAAAAAAAAAAAAAAGAGTACCGCCTCTGGGGTTATGGTAGTGGTTAAAAGAGCCAATCTGCACAAAGTACTTGAAATAGAAATAAGTGCTCAATAAATGGTACCTGTAGTTGATCAAGGGGGTTAAGTGCAGGTCAGGCTTGGGGTTCACACCTGTAATCCTAGCACACTGGGACGCCGAGGGAGGTGGATTGCTTGAGCTCAGGAGTTACAGACCAACCTAAGCCGGAGCGAAACTATCTTACTAAAAATAGAAACGCTATAGCCGGGCGTTGTGGTCGGCGCCTGAAGTCCCAGCTACTTGGGAGGCTGAGGCAAGAGAATCGCCTAAGCCCAAGAGCTGGAGGTTGCTGTGAACTGTGGCACCACGGCACTCTACCGAGGGCAACAAAGTGCAACTCTGTCTCTAAAAAAAAGAGAGAGAGAGAAAGAAAAATAGAAACACTAACTCGGCATAGTGGCCAGTGCCTGTAGTCTCAGCCTCTCTGGAGGTTGAGGCAAGAGGATCTCTTGAGCCTAAGAGTTGGAGGTTGCTGTGACCTATGACGCCACAGCACCCTGGGTTGGGCAACAGAGTAAGACTCTGTCTCCAAAAAAGGGAGGAGGGTGACTGGAGATGTGTAGTAGCTCTGTCCCCCAACCCCAAAACATGCCTGCTATACACAAACAAATGCGGCTTCCCTTAGTTCTGGGCTTCAGCAAGCTTGCCCTACCAAGCGCCTCTTATTTGTAAATTCTGAAGCAGCCACTCTTATGGTTTTGTCATCAGCGTCATCCCTAAAGATAAAGGTTCTGTTGGTTCCAACCTCTCTTCTTCTGATTCTGAGGGTCCCAGGTCCCAGGTCCCAGGTCCCAGCACTATCTCCTCTCACCCCAGAGCATGCACTCACAATGGTTCTGGGCTATGACATCACAGAGCCCCCATACCCATATAGGAGTAGAAGGGCCATGAGGCTGTGGCAGTGGGTGTTGGCATGGGTGTGGCTGGCTGGGCTGTGGGCAATAGAAACAGGTGGGGTACTGTCTTGGTAGCAGTGGGAAGGAAGAATAAGGGGAGATGCCCCCTTAAAGAGTGGGAGGACAACCCTGGGCCCTTTCTCTTTTCTCTCTACCCTTCTCTCCCATTTTTCCCATCTGTCCTCTCCACCCCCCATCTCTACCGTGGGTCCTCTTACAAAGAGCACTGCTGAACTTGGGAACAAATTCAAGACTTTCTGGAGCCATAATAAGGCAGTGTGGCCTAATAAGGCCTTGAGTCAGCCTCAGCCTCTTGGGGTATGGGCAGGAGTCTGCTTGACTGTTGTCATTGACTTTTGCTGTGGGTCCTAGTGCCCAGCCCAAAGAGTGCAGAGGATTTAGCCAAAGGCACAGAGTCTCCAGTCTTCATAGACAGACCTGACTTCTTTGATTACCCAGACTCAGACCAAGCCAGGCTCCTGGCTGTGGCCCAATTCATCGGAGAGAGACCCGTCATCTTTACTCGCTCAGGTGTGAATCAGGGCCTGGGGGTGAACTGCCACTCTCTCTTCCACTGGAGATGAGTCAAGGATTCCTGTTCTCCCTCCTTGCCAAGCAGGTTCTGACTTGGGGCTCTTCCATCGCATTCTGGTGGGTGCTCTGGTCGTGGCCTTTTTCTTCCTCCTCTTCCAGTTCTGCACCCATGTGTAAGGCCTGCCCCCTGCCCTGATCCACCCACCTTCACCTTCCTCAGGAGAGACTGAAGAACCCCAGTCCAGGGGATCAATGTGTGACGTCCCATTTCTGACCTCCATACCCCACAGGAGCTTCCAGAAAGGGGTCTGAAGAGTGGACAAGGGCCCTAGATTCAACCAAGATGCCCAAATCCTCCTTCCTCTCCTGCTGATGAATAAAAGTCCTTGCTCCCTCCCTCCTCCGTGGCTGTTCTGCGACCTCTCTCACAGATGTCCATGCTTTCACTGGCTGCACTTCCACCTCCCCTCCTTCACAGCCCCAAAAGAATCTGGCAAAGAGGACCTGGGTGGTGGTCACGCAGATCGCAGATCGTCTTTATTAGCAGTCTGTAAGCACCTCCCAGGGTCCCCCGACCCTAGATTGGAGGAAGCCTTGAGAGGTCTGTAGCACCAGGGACATGCCAGAGCCCAACGGTAAGATGTGCAGCCTAAGGGGAAGGGACCGGGCACCCCTCACCTGCTCCAGGGTTGCTCAGCACTAGGAAGGCTTGGGATTTAGCAGTGCCTCCCTCCCCCCACCCCAACAGCCTAGTCTGAATTTGGGCAAATAAATAAGATTCCTCAGGCCTACCTGCCCCAGAGAGGAGCTCTGGGGGCACCAGCCCTTGGTGATGCCGTGGTGGGGGGTAGTTAGGGTGTATTCTTCCCACCAACTGACGGAGCCCCAGGGGTTTTGCAGCAGAGGGGTGGGATGTCCTTGGCAGCAGGGCCTCCCTATGTCCTGACTCCTGGTCCCCTTGAGTTCTAGTTCTTATCTCCCCACAAGCCCTCCAATCCCTCAGTGGGTGGAGGGGTGGCCAGTTCCCTTCTGCGAGTAGTGTGCAGGAAAGGGTTGCTAACCCTGGCTTGGGCACTGTGGGGAAACGAGGTTCCCCCCCCCATCCCTGCCCTTCAGGGCCCCTCTTTCTTCTGGTCCATCTGTGTCCTGGGGCTGTTGGGCAAAAGCCCCTGGTTCCACCCCCACCCATCAGCCCCACAGCCTTGTCCTTGTGGAGGTGGGGCAGGAAGGGAAAGGGCCCCAGGCCCCCTCAGTCCTGGGTCTGGCAGGGAGAGGGTGGCGGGGAGCGGGGTCGGAAGAGGCGGCAGGCCCCACGGCAGATGAGGAAGAACCAGTAGAGCTGGGGGGCCAGGAGCAGTGCAGCGCCCAGGTTGATGTGGGCCGGGATGGCCAAGGGCACAGCCAGCAAGGGCAGGCCAGCATGCCGCCCATAGGCCCAGTACAGGTAGGGGAAGAGCAGCACCCGGCAGCATAGGAAGCTGAGCAGCATCAGGGCCCCGTTGACCTTGTGCAGCAGAGTGTGCTGCTGCTTGTACTGTAAACACACATGGAGGGTGGCCAGAGCGCTCTGCCACATGCCTCACTCAGCACCCTCCACCCCAGCCTGCAGCTCCCCCGACAGGTGCCTGCCCTTCCTGTACCCTCTCTTAGGCTCTACACCCCCAGGTACCCTCTCACCTGGATCAGGATCTTGCCAAGGCAGACAAAGGGGGTGCTGACCTCTGCCATCAACATGCAGCCCAGAAAGAAATCTCCCTTGCCCTGTCGCCACACCTGAGCAGAAAGGGAGGAAGGTAAGGGGCTGGTCCTCACCCGGTTCTCCTCTCTCTCTCTGTCACTTTTGGAGATGCTTAACTCTGGACTTCTGAGCATGTGGGCACAGTAGCAAAGTTGTATTACTTCCAACAGCCCTTCAGGTAAGACTGTGTTCCCTACATCACAAGTGAGGAAACTAAAGCTTGGGGACATGAGACAACACATCCAAAGCACCACAGCTGGGCACGGCACAGACCCTTGTGCTCAGCAAACCCTCACCTCCCGTCAATAGGTTTCCCTGGGGCTCTCCCGGGCCTATCCGGCTACCGGTATGCAGACACATGGCTCCCCAGGCTCCCTAGGGACTCACCACCGAGAGTGGGAAGCACACCAGCACCATGACGGCATGATGGAGGACCATGAGGAACTCCTTGTGTAGGTACCCACGCGCCACAGCCCAGGTGCTGCTTGGAGCTCTGGCTCCTCCATCATCCCCTCCGTGCCCTTTGACCTGGTGCTTGTGCCAGTGACAGAGGAACATGGCATAGATGTCATAGATGAAGTAGGGCACAGCAAATTGAGTGTAGGCAGAGGAAAGCCAGTGTCTGTTGGACAGAAAGAGAAAAGAGAGGGAGAAAGAGAGAGGGAATCAGGAGGAGAGGGGATGGACCGTGTGAGTTAGGGCTTCACTGATCTTTATAGCAATGCTGAGAAGAAAGCAGAGTCTCCAGTTACAGATGATGGAACCAAAGGGTAGAGGGTGAGAAGCTCACCTCAGGTCACACAGTTTCACAGCTAGTTGGCGATAGTGCTGGGATTCGAGCCCAGTGGGTCTTGGAACCCTCCCATGTTCCTCCCTCCTTTTCTGCAATTTGATGGGAGAAAGGGGAAGAGAGCAGAAGACACCCACAGATCAAAGGGCAGAGACAGGGTGAGAAAACAAATGATCTTGGGCAAGCTATGGGGAGACCTGAGGTTAGAAGAGGTGAGACTGGTGAGGAGAGGTCATGTTATTGACTACCAGCTGCCTGCTCACTACACACAGGTGCTATTCTAATGGACTGAACGCTGGTACACGTAAACTTATTTACTTCTCACAAAACCCTATGAAAGGGCTCGGCGCCTGTGGCTCAACGGGCTAAGGCGCCAGCCACGTACACCTGAGCTGGCGGGTTCAAATCCAGCCCCAGGGCCCGCCAAACAACAATGACGGCTGCAACCAAAAATGGCCGGGCGTTGTGGCGGGCGCCTGTAGTCCCAGCTACTTGGGAGGCGGAGGCAAGAGACTCGCTTGAGCCCAGGAATTGGAGGTTGCTGTGAGCTGTGATGTCATAGCACTCTACCCAGGGTGACAGCTTGAGGCTCTGTCTCAAAAAAAAAAAAAATACTAAGCAATATAAATGTGATAATTGATATGTACCCTGATATTTAAAAAATAATTGAATAAGTGAGAAAATACTGATGATGAAGATGGAGGATAGGAGAGGTAGGGATATTTCTTTTTTCCTCTGAATACGAGAGTGAGTTGGAAAAGAAAGAATGAAAACAAAGAAGAAAGGAAGAAAGAAATTTTGATGTATCACCATAATAGGTTACCTTATTTCTGTGGCCCTGATTGCTGCCACAGACGTTCAGTGTTTCCCAAGGGAATTGTGGAACTTGAATGTAGCAAGAGCCTCTTGCAGACAGCTATTTGATCAGAGGTTGCAGCTCCTTCCTGTCATTGCCTTTGCCAGCGCTCAACTCTGGCCTTTTTGGGCACCAGATACTTAGCCATCCCTGGCAAGTAGTGCTAAGTTCACATGACCTGCAATGGAACTAAAATCACTTCTACAAGACTAATGTATCTAGTTTCAGCTGTTATGTTTCTGATTGATTCTCAGTAATGACTTTTCAACTTCAGGTCTTAAGTATATGCAAAAATTTCTTTATGATATCTAATTATTTATTTTATTAACTGGGCGCCCACCACAGCCAAGGCATTGAGTTCGATGTTTAAAAGGATAAAAATACAATAAAGGCAAGCACTTTTACTATCTCTAAGATGGCTATAGTTTCACACTATTTAGCAGGTCTAATCTAAGGTTTAATAAGCAACTATAATTAAAATTTTATTGTAACTTCCTAATTACACAAATTTGTACATGAAGACATTTGCCACTTATTCCCTACAAGAGCCTATGATTATTATAACAGTACAGTAAGAACATACAAAACAGCCAATAAATTTCTACTCCATGTTCATATTCTAGGCTGCATTTCTGTATAATATTGTGTATAATTTATTCACTACCAATGTTAATTCTATCGTTTAAACGTGATGAGCAACACATATTCAGTATGCAATTTGAAAATGCATGAAAATCTTTTCCATTCATCCTATAACAGATATTTTAGTTAATTTTTTTGTTTTTAGAAGTGATATATTTATAATTTCACAATCATTGAACTGTGTTTTTTGCAAAAGTGTTATTCCTCATAAGCTTTACAAATATAACATACAAGCTCTTTCAGAATAACAAAAGAATGTGGCATAGTGCAATTTTATGTTATGCTTTTATTTCATTCAGTCTTTAATTTTTAACTAATTCATACTTTCATCAACCAATGGCCAAGAATAACTCTAATTTTAGTACTTTCTGAATACTAGACATAATAGACATCTTGCAGAAGATTTGTATTCGTTATGTCATTTTAAGCTTCCAGTCATCATATCATGCCACTTTGACTATCATTCTCAGCTTACAAATGAGGACCATAAACCTCAGAGAGATAAGCAATACGTCCCCTGTCTCACAGTTATTGTGATTTCATTCTAGATCTTTTAAAAATATATAATTCTGCCTATCATCTTGTGATTTTAAAAGATTTTTGGAATGCCAAATAAGTAACTTAACCTTATTCAACTTAACCCTAGAGTTATTCTTGGCCATTGGTTGACAAAAGTATGAATTAGTTAAAAATGAAAGACTGAATGAAATAAAAGTACAAGATAAAATTGCACTATGCCACATTCTTCTGTTATTCTGAAAGAGCTTATGTTATATTTGTAAAGCTTATGAGGAATAACACTTTTGCAAAAAACACAGTTCAATGATTCTGAAATTATAACAAAGGGCTGTACATGTAAGTAGAGAAAATACGGTTTGTATACATATACACATACATATAGGTGTATGTACACATAAATATTTAATGTTTTTCTGCAGGAAAGAGAAGTTGATTTTAAGAAGAATATTCTTTTCATTCTTAATAAAAGTAAATAAACTTTTTAAAAGAGATGAAAGAGTAATAGGATAATAAAACTTGCTATATTTCATAAGAAAATGACAGAATTCAGGGGAGGGGAGGATATGAAACCTATGTTAGAATAGGTTTTTGCAAAGGAAGTACTTTTGTAAAGGAAGCAATGAATAGACATATTCTGGATAACTTCTGAATATTTAAAGGTAAAGCCTTCAGTTACCTGGTCAAAGAACGTTATGCAAAAGAAAATTAAAATTGATCCAATGAATAAGTTACCTACAGGTTGGCTACTTATGTCTCCACAGTTACATAAAAGATCAGATGTTAGTGGTGCAAGTTTTATAGAATTCTCTGGTGGGGAAAATGCTATGCAAGAATTCAATAGTCAAATTAGCATCATGGCAAATCAATAGCTTGACATTTTTAGTTATACAGTAACTCAGGAGGTATATTATGCAAAATATATTTTTAAAGATCAAAAGAAATCAATCTCAATTTATTTTCTAACATCAAAATGGCCTATATTTACATTGTAGTTTTAAAAATGCCTAAATACCTGAATTAAAATAGCATGAAATTTTTAAAAGAATACAGATTAAAAATTTGTAATGAAATGAATAGGAGAAAAATTCTAGATCTATCTTTAAAAGATGAGATGATGAGATGTAGAATAAATGGAATTAAGAATGAACAAAATATTGTCTTTAATAACCTAATGTTATACATTCAATAATGAAAAATGTAAGCTCAAAATTTTTTTAGGATCTAAAAGAAAATACATAAAAGTTATATTGGAAATCTAAAATGAGGTTTAATTAAATTTTTACTTCTCAATATAATAGTATTATTATAGGCAAAGCAAAAACTCTTAGAAAGAAAAAAGTTTGAACTACAACCACAACAAAATTGGCAGTTATCAACTTACTTGAAAAAACTCCCAGAGTGCCATGGTTACAGGTGTGAGCCACCTGGCTTAGCCATAATATGCTTTCTTTCTTGTATTTTTTGGCAGTTTTTGGCCAGGGATAGGTTTGAACCTGCCACCTCTGACATATGGGGCCAGTGCCTTACTTTTTTGAGCCACAGGAACCACCCTAATATGCTTTCTTTTAACAAATTTGATAGAAATTAAAGTGTTATAAATATATTATGGACATTGTATCTTCTGAAATTGAAATAATTTCATTTTAGTTTCTTAATTCAGTGAGTAGATATATACTACAACTAACACTGGTATTAAAATTTCTATCTTACTGTTCATCTTCTTTCTTCTTCTTTCTCCATCTCTCTCTCCTTCTCTCTCCAGTTCCTTAAACTATTCCACCTATTTATCCATTCATCCATTAAGCTGTCCTGGTCTGTGTGTTTGTATGTGTGCACACACACCTGAATACATTTCTGGAATAATGCAAGAATAATGGCAATAGGCTCGGTGCCCGTAGCACAGTGGTTATGGCACCAGCCACATACATCGAGACTGGAGAGTTCAAACTCGGCCTTGGCCTGCTAAACAACAATGACAAACAAACGAAAAATAGCCGGGCATTGTGGTGGGTGTCTATAGTTCTAGCCACTTGGGAGGCTGAGACAAGAGAATCGCTTAAGCCCAAGAATTTGAGGTTGCTGTGAGCTGATGTGATAGCACTCTACCAAGGGAAACATAGCGAGACTCTGTCTCAAAAAATAAATAAATAAATAAATAAATAAAAAGAATAATGGCAATAGTAGTTGCTTTGGTTTTAAAATTTCGGTTTCTTGGCTCGGCACCTGTGGCTCAACAGGCTGAGGAACCAGCCACGTACACCTGAGCTGGCAGGTTCGAGTCCAGCCTGGGCCCGCCAAACAACAATGACGCCAAAAAATGGCCAGGCGTTGTAGCGGGCGCCTGTAGTCCCAGCTACTTGGGAGGCAGAGGTAGGAGACTCGCTTGAGCCCAGGAAATGGAGGTTGCTGTGAGCTCTGTCCAAGGTGACAGCTTGAGGCTCTATCTAAAGAAAAATAAAATAAAATAAAATAAAATAAAATAAAATTTAGGTTTCTTTCCTTTTAAATATTTTATGGTTTCTCTTTTTTCATTTATAATGTCATGCATTATTTTTAAAAAGTAAAATACGCAATATTGTTTTCCAACACATGGATAATCTCATATATATAAGCATATATAAGCTAAATTTGGCTTAAGGATATGTGAAAAATTTGAAAACCCTAAAACCCATGGGTAAGTATAGTTCTTTTACATAGAGATTAAAGAGGCCTTTCATATTCTATCCAAAGTAAACTTTTTTAGGAATTGAAATATTTTTTAAATACTCCCACTTTCTTACACAAAGCATATAAAATCTTTATAACAAATCCTGTAAAAGATAATTTGAATAGAAAAATGGGACCAGTATCAATTAGAAATATTAATGTAAAAAGTCTCAAATAAAGTGCTGATACATGATAGTAGTATATTTTAAAAGTCATTATCATCAAGGATGGCTCATTTCATAAATTACAAATAATTTTCAGCATCTTTTAAGAGATTCGTATTTCTCTTCTAACATAATTATATAACAAATATTTATACAGTTATGATGTTTAAATATCTTAATTCACAGAAACATTAATCATATAATTTATGTAGTTCAAATATTATTATAATTTCATTAAAGAAATATATTATATCATTATATTAGAAAAGAAAATGTGCTTCACTCAAAAGATGCTGGAAAATCATTTGTTAAAATTAACACATATATCTCAAACTTACTTTTTCCTTATTAGGTTAAAATTTAGCCATTGTTAACCTACTAACCAAATTCTAATTAACATGGATGTATTACAGTAATTCTTGTCATATAAGAAGAAAAACTTTTCTCACTCTTAATATCAATATTAACCTTTGTTTCTCTAGAATTCAAGTGAATCAATTAATACAGAAAACAATTTTGTTCATTAGAAGTATAGAAATCTATCTCTGACAATTTTCATATGATGGTATAGCCTTATATGATTACCACCTAATATCTAATGGTCAGGCCTTTCAATAATGTGTATATTGACGAAATAAATACACAAAATTAATGTTTTTCTGCATATTGGAAATTTGAGTAATACAAACCAGATCATCATTTTACAAATAATCACTGAAATATAAAATAGGTATACACCCACTGCTGTAATTATATAAAACATCTATGAAGAAAACATTTTACCAGAGGTAAAATTTTTTAGATAAATTATATCAAATAGGAACAATAAATATTTTAATATCAATTTTTATTTTTTATTATAGGAACAATAAATATTTTAATGTCAATTTTTATGACAATCTTTACTATTAGCATAATTCAAATAAAAAATCCAAAGAATTTTTAACACCTTATAAATTTAATGCCAAATTATAAATAATTGAATGAAGTAACATTTAAAAAATAAGATAATGAGAAATTTATACTGATACATATGTCAAAATACTCTATAAAGATATAACATGTAAATCAAATATTAGAGGGACCAATAAGATAGATTTGTAAAGGGGAAAGTTTGGAAGGACAGAAATAATAAATAATGAAATTTACATTAAAGAGTCAATAGCCCAGCCTGGGCAATATAACAAGAACTTGTCTCTTAAAAAAACTGGCTAGGTATAGTGGCACGTGATTGTAGTCCCACCTACTCCGTCCAGATGCTAAGGCACTTGAGCCCAGGAGTTTGAGCTACGACTTTGTCACTGAACTCCAACCTGAGTGACAGAGCAAGACCCTAAGAGTTGATATCTTTCAATGGGTAGAAGTTAGGATTTTAATGAATGTATACACATTAGAAAATATTAGAAAAATATAAAGTCAAATATTTCTTTTATGTTTATGGGCACAATTAGGGAAGATCTATAGGATGCCATCACCAGATTGCCCACATAAAGGCTCTCTATACCTGTATCTTCAGCTTTTCTTCCATTTGGCATAGATAAATGACTAATACTCTGGTACAAAGGCAATTTATGCAGCAGAATCTGTTCAGCCCTACCCACTCCAGGGCTTCAGTCAAACAAATCTTCCCTCTCCCCACGTCATTATTTGTCACACTACTTTTATCATTTTTTTTTGACTTCCAACACCCTATTGTATCTATCTATTAAATAGATAAATAGAACTACTTTGCCCAACTCTCCCTCTAGCTACCACTCCTACTGTTTTTCCATTTAAATTTAAAACAAGTCATCAAAAAGTTACTGTTTCCTATTCATGTCTTCACATGCTCTCTTAAATCCACTCCAATCTGGCTTTTACATCTATCACCACTCAAAAGCACTGCTGAGATCCATATTACTGAAAGCAATGTTTGCTTCTCACCTTGCTTGACCATTCAGCATCATGTGAAATAATTGCACTTTGCTCTTCTTTTCACTTGACTTCAATACTCTATGAATTTAATCATTTGATACTATATTAGTCAGCTTGGGCTGTCAAAATAAAATACCACACACTGGGTGGTTTAAACAATAGAAATTTATTTTCTCACAGTTCTGGAGGCTGCACGTCCAAAGTCATGGTGACATCAGGGTTGGTTTTTGGTGAAGTCTTTCCTCCCCCCCCCTTTGTAGAGTGCCATTTTCTCACCATTTACTAACATGGCCTTCCTTCTGTGCACATGGAGAGAGAGAGAATATGAATATGATATCTGGTCTTCCCAGTCCTATTCGATTAGGATCCCATCTTTACAACCTCAATTACTTAATTGCTTCCTTAAAGACCGTATCTCCAAATACAGTCACATTGATGATTTGTTCTTCAATGTATGAATTTGAAGTAGGAGGGGTAGGGGGGGATACAATTCTATCCATAGAAGATGCTCTTCTTCTGTTTTCTTCTACTGATCCCTTTCATCTTTCCCTTTAACATGAATTGCCTCTGAGTTCAACACTTGAGTCTCCTATAGTCTCTATCTACAGTTATTCCCATGGCGATCTCAACTGCTCTTTCAACTTTAAATACTAATTGTATGAGGGCAACTTTTAAATATTAGGTAGGATATTAAACATACATTTATTATGATCACAAGGAGACACCACCTCACACTCACTAATATGGCTATAATAAACACACAGAAAATAACAAGTGTTAGCAAGGATATAGAGAAATTGAAACTCTCATAGGAATATTATATAGTGTAGTGGCTTGGAAAACAGTTGGGTTCTCAAAAATATAAACATAGAATTACCATATAACCCAGAAACTTCACATGTGGTTAAATATCCAAAATAATTAAAAACAAATGTTCAAACAAAAACTTACACACAGATGGCCTTAGTTTTGCTCAAAATATGCAAAAAGTGAAAGCAAGTCACTATTGGTCAATAGATGAATGGATAAATAAAATGCAATATAGCTATACAAGGGAATATTACAATACTAGCCATCCATAAAATATAATGAAGTACTGACACAGGCATCAACATGGATGAATCCTAAAACCATTATGCTAAGTGAAGCAAGGCAGTCACAAACAATCACACATTATATAATAACATTTTTTGGTAATGTTCAGAATAAGGCAAATCCATAGGTGATAAAGGATGGGTGGTGATAGCTAAAGGGTAAGGGGGTTACTTTGTGAAGTGATGAAAAATGTTCTAAAATTGATTATTTCTGTACGTTTCAGTAAGAAAATATTAACTTATACATTTAAAAAGGATGAATTATATGATATGTGAATTGCTCCTCAATAAAGCTGTTGGAAAAAACCGGTGAAATGAACCCATGGTGAAAAGTTCACACTGGCCTCTGGGAGTGGGGTGGGATTGTACTGACTGCAAAGAGTCATGAGGTATCTTTTATGGTGGTTACACAGGTGTATACATTTGTTAACTCTCATATACAATAAGTTTATTTGAACAAAGGCAAATGATAGGAATTATAAAATCACTAAAACAAGTAAATTCATATATATGAAGAAATATGTACCTCAATATCATTCAAAGATAAACCATTTTAAATGTCCCACTTTGGGCCAATCAAATTAAATATAATAAATATCATCATTATTTCTGAGAGCAAAAACTCAGAGAATCTACAACTTTTGTAAATTGTCACAACTATTTGGTGGATTATTTAAAATGTATAACAAAAATCCTAAAAATGAATTTCCATTTTAACCAAGAAATTCCAAATCCTGATGTTTATACTAAGGCTTTATTAGCTACAATGTGAAAAGATCCAAGCAGGATATTATTTTATTTCATTATTGCTAAGTAATAAAATTAGATAGTCAACCAATCTAAGAATTAATTAATAAACTAGGAAAAATACAATGGCTATATCATTATTATGTTCTAAAATAATATTTAGTATCTTTTTTTTTTTTTGTAGAGACAGAGTCTCACTCTATCACCCTTGGTAGAGTGCCATGGAGTCACAGCTCACAGCAACCTCCAGCTCTTGGGCTTAGGTGATTCTCTTGCCTCAGCCTCCCAAGTAGCTGGGACTACAGGCACCTGCCACAGCGCCTGGCTATTTGTTGATGTAGTTCGGCCAGGGCTGGGTTTGAACCCGCCACCCTTGGTATATGGGACCGGTGCCCTACTCACTGAGCCACAGGTGCCGCCCTTTTTGGTTTTTGTTTATTTGTTTGTTTTTTAATATTCAGTATCTTTAAACTACTACTACTTTAAACTAAACTACAATGAAAGCTTAGGTAAAAACTTTTCTGTTGCATGTTACTATATAAAATTATATTGTGAACTCATCTCAAATTATATTTACATATAATATGAATATATTAATAGGAATTATGTATATATTAACAGGAATTCATAAAAAAAAGAAAGATATATACCAAAATGTTTGTCTGTTGGTTTCTTTGGTATTTCACAATTAATATGTAAAATTTGAATTGCTTTTTCATAATAAATATGTAAAATTTGAATTGCACAACATATAAAGTTTGTTCAGTAGTGTCAAATGCAACACATAGAGTCACAAGAATAGATGTTTTTAAATCGTCATAGGATTTGAAGAGTAGTATATGATGGGTGACATTAAGATAACCAATTTCAGAATAACAATAAGGGTGCAGAATTCATATTCTGGTAATTTACAGGATTAAATTGAGAATAAGTAGAACTAGAAAAGGAAGACAAGTCTTTCAGGAAGCTTACGTGAGAAAATAAGACATTATATTCCATCTAAGATGGCATCAAAGTTCAAGAAGTGTATTTGTTTAGATTAGTAGAAACCTCAGCATGTCTGGTGACTAGAATGAAGAAAGAGTAATAAGAGTCAAGAGACCAGACAATTGTCACCATCAACAACATAGGGTTTCAAAGAATGAAAATGTGAAAGCTACAGATGAAATGAATGGCCTTGATCAGGATAAGAGACCTCATCCTCTGAGCTTTAATAAAATTTAGTGAAGAAAATTAAACTTAACTGGGTGCAAATAACTTTAGGAACAAAGTGTTAAGTGGACGATTTTCTCAATAGGATAAGTGTAAATTAGGTTATCTCCTGAGACTTTAGATGCTCAAGAGGGGGCTACAAAAAAGGGGTGATTGTCACTAAGGGAGCAAGAGTATCAGGAACTGAATGAAGACAGACACAGATTCCTGGGAAAGTTTTGAGGGCTGAGTTGAAGTTAAAAGCTCTAAATGTAGAGTATCAATGTCTTTATATAGTGATCAAGAAAATGCCATGAAGGCTATCTGTAACAGTACGATCAAAACATTTCTGAATGTATATGAATCGTGCCCTATGATTGCACCAATGTACAGAATTATGATTCAATA
>CAUYON010026922.1:0-15884 GCA_963573935.1 Arctocebus calabarensis | reverse complement strand
ATGGTAGAGTATCTATGCTATTTCTGTGAAATTCTTTTACATGAGAGATTTATCTCATCTCCCTGTTTATTAATTCATCCACTAATTTATTTATATCATGAGTTTTTAGACTCATAGGTTGGGTTATAATGCTACTTTATTTTGTGTTTCCGATGATTGGGAGTTCTTTCAGTTGGCTCCAATGACCCTTCACCATACTCCCTTCCTGAGTGTGTGTGTGTGTTAGAACTTCCTGACTCTGTGGCATTATACAATGCTCTTGGCTCTTTTTATTTTTTATTTTTTGAGACAGAGCCTCAAGTTGTCTCCCTGGATAGAGTGCTATGGCCTCACAGCTCACAGCAACCTCCAATTCCTGGGCTCAAGTGAGTCTCCTGCCTCTGCCTCCCAAGTAGCTGGGACTAAAGGTGCCCACCACAACGCCTGGCCATTTTTTTGGTTGCAGCCATCATTGTTGATTGGCAGGCCAGGCTGGATTCGAACCCGCTAGCTCAGGTGTATGTGGCTGGCGCCTTAGCCCATTGAGCCACAGGCGCCGAGCCACTCTTGGCTCTTTTGCCTATTTCCAAGTCTTCAAATGAGCCATTTGATAATCAAGTTTGAGAACCACTGGTTTAGGCTAGTCACTTGAATAAAGACTGTATCTTAAAGAAGAAATCATAAAGGCCACCACAGGGATCAGGCCATAGGAAATATAGGCTGAAGTAAAGAGTCAGATGTCACTCTAAGTACAATTAAATGCCACTGGAAGATTTAGTCAGAGGAAAGATACTCTTTGACTTATCTATTCTTGATCTGTTGAATGGAGAATGAATTATAAGGGAAAGCAAGATGAAAAGCAGGAGACAATTTAGGAGGCTATTACACTTAACCTAGAGAAAACATACAATGGCTTGGACTAAAGTAGTGGAGATGGAGATAGTAAAAGGTAGCTGGTTTTGGAATATGTTTCAGGGATAGAACCCAAAGTATCATCAATGAATTAATGCATGGCACATGGTGATGGGATAGGAAAATAAAGGAAATGAAAGAAGCAAATCAATAGTAAAGGAGAAGACAAAAGATTCAAAAAATCATGAGCAATAATAAAGTGTGATAGGGAAACTTGAAGAGGAACACACTTTGGGTTTGAAAGTCAAAAGTTCTATTTTGGACATGATAAATTTGAGAGGCTTGTTAAACATAATGAGACACATTAAACAGATTGTTTGCAGGTTCACACAATGTGTTGGTAGTTCAGTGTTGGAGTTGTAAATTTGTGAATGTTTAACACCTAGATGGAGGTTAGAGTCATGTGATTACGTGACCTTGCCTTTCATAGAGAATTTTAATAGATCAGACAAATGGGTTCAGGACTTTGGCAGAGAAGACAAACCCAAGAAAGGAAAGTAGAAGTAAGAACCAATAAAGAAAATTGGAGTTTGGTTCATAGAAGCCTAGACAAGTTTTGGACGCTGTTGAGAGACTGAGGAAGATGAAGGCAGAAAATTGCCCCATTGACTTTAGGAAGAGGAAGTAGCAGGTAATTTTGACAAGAGCTATTTCAGTGGAGTTGTGGAGATGAAAGTTTCTTTCAATGGCTTCAGAAACACTAGTGAAAGGTATAGTGAGACAAGACAGCAAGGGAATAGAGGAATTTGAGTCAGGTTTTTTGAAAGGGATAGCTACTCTCCTGGGCAGTGCTAAGATGACATCTGCACACAGGGGGAGTTAGAGGCCCTTCCCTTTTTTTTTTTTTTTTGACACAGAGTCACACCACGTTACCCTTGGTAGAGTTCCGTGGCATCTCAGTTCATAGCAATCTCCAACTCTTGCTCTTAAACAATTCTGTTTCCTCAGCCTCCCAAGTAGCTGGGACTACAGGTGCCTGGCACAATGCCCAGCTTTTTTTTTTGTTGTTGTTGCCCAGGCTAGGTTCAAACCTGCCAGCCTGGGTGGATGTGGCTGGTGCTGGAACCACTGTGCTACAGGAGCCAAGCCCGGAGGTCCCATTTATATGGGCCATAAGGGATGAAATTCTTGAGGGGCGGTGGGGCTAACTAGATCCTTTGTCACCCTTGTCTTAGGAGGAGGATGCAGAGGGCTTGTGCCGGGCTGTGTTAGGCCCCTCCCAACAACTATATGGTGAGGCAGTAGAGAGAGTTACCATCAACAATTTTTTAGATTAACTTTACTATATGTGTTGAACAAAAAAATGAGATAGTAAGTTTAAGGTAATATAGACCAGGCACTTATTAATTTTTTTTAAATGAGAAATATTTGAACATGATTATATGCTAGTGGGAATGATTTATTTGAGAGGGGTAAAATGATAATGTAGAAAAAGGAAGTTTTTTTTTTTTTATTAAATCATAGCTGCGTACATTAGTGCAATCAAGTGGTACAATGTGATGGTTTCAAATACAATCTGAAATGTTTTCATCCCACTGTTTAACATACCCTTCATGGCATTTTCTTAGTTGTTGTATGAAGACATTTGTATTCTGCATTTAGTAAGTTTCACCTGTACCTTTCCAAGCTGCACTATAGTTGTGGCCCCACCAACTACCCTTCCTCCACCTCAACCTCCCTCCTTCTCTCCCCTCCCATATTCTTGTGTTATTCTTGGGTTATAGCCTTCATATGAAACTTTTAAATTAGCTTCATGGCAGGGATGAGTACATTGGATAATTTTACTTCCATTCTTGAGATACTTTGCTAAGAAGACTATGTTCCAGATCCATCCATGTAAACATGAAAGATGTAAAGTCTCTATCTTTCTTTAAGGCTGCATAGTATTCCATGGTATACATGTACCATGATTTATGAATTCATTCATGGGTTGATTGGCACTTGGGCTTCTTCCACGACTTAGCTATTATGAATTGGGCTGCAATAAACATTCTGGTACAGATGTTTTTATTATAATGTGATTTTTGGTTTTCTGGGTATATATACCTAGTAAAGGAATTATAGGATCGAATGACAGGTCTATTTTTAGATCTGTAAGTACTCTCCAAACATCCTTCCAAAAGGAATGTATTAGTGTGCATTCCCACCAGCAGTGTAGAAGTGTTCCCTTTTCTCCACATCCACGCCAACTTCTCTGGTTTTGGATTTTGTCATGTGGGCTAATCTTACTGAGTTAGGTGATATCTCAAAGTAGTTTTGATTTGCATTTCTCTGATGATTAAGGATGGTGAGCATCTTTTCATGTGTCTGTAGGTCATGTGCCTATCTTCTTTACAGAAGTCTCTCTTCAAGTCTTTTGCCCATCCTGAGATGGGATCACTTGTTCTTTTCTTGCTAATACGTTTGCGTTCTCTGTGGATTCTGGTTATTAAACCTTTGTCGGAGGCATAACCTGCAAATATTTTCTCCCATTCTGAAGGCTGTCTGCTTGCCAAACTTACTATGTTCTTGGCTGTATAGAAGCTTTTTAGTTTGATCAGGTCCCAGTAGTGTATCTTTGATACTGCTTCAATTGCCTGGGGAGTCCTCCTCATGAAGTATTCACCCAAGCCAATTCCTTCAGGAGTTTCCCCTGCACTTTCTTCTAATATTTTGATAGTTTCATGTCTTAAGTTTAAGTCTTTAATCCAGTGAGAGTCTACCTTAGTTAATGGTGAGAGGTGTGGGTTCAGTTTCAGCCTCTTACAGGTTGCTAGCCAGTTCACCCAGCACCATTTGTTAAATAGAGAGTCTTTTTCCCACTGAATGTTCTTAGTTGGCTTGTCAAAGATCAAGTAACGGTAAGTAGCTGGATTCATCTCTTGGTTCTCTATTCTGTTCCAGACATCTACCTCTCTGTTTTTGTGCCAGTACCATGCTGTTTTGATCACTATCGATATATAGTAGGGTCTCAGGTCTGGTAGCGTGATTCCTCCTGCTTTGTTTTTTATTTCTGAGTAATGTCTTGGCTATTCGAGGTTTTTTCTGATTCCATATAAAATGAAATATTATTTTTTAGAGAGCTTTAAAATATGACAATGGAGCTTTGATAGGAATTGCATTAAAATTATATATTGCTTTGAGTAGTATAGACATTTTAACAATGTTGTTTCTTCCCAGCCATGAGCATGGTATATTTTTCCATTTGCTAACATTTTCAGCTATTTCTTTTCTTAGAGTTTTTTTTTTTTTTTTTTGAGACAGAGCCTCAAGCTGTCACCCTGGATAGGGTGCTGTTGCATCTCAGCTCACAACAACCTCCAATTCCTGGCCTCAAGCAAGTCTCCTGCCTCTGCCTCCCAAGTAGCTGGGACTACAGGCGCCCGCCACAATGCCCGGCCATTTTTTGGTTGCAACCATCATTGTTGTTTGGGGGGCCCAGGCTGGATTCGAACCCACTAGCTCAGGCGTACGTGGCTGGCGCCTTAACCCATTGAGCCACAGGCGCCGAGCCTTCTTAGAGTTTCATAGTTCTATTTATAGATATCCTTCACATCCTTTGTTAGGTAAACTCCCAAATATTTCATCTCCTTTGGCACTACTGTGAAAGGAATAGAGCCCTTGCCTGTTTTTTTGGCTTGGCTATTGTTGGTATATATAAAGGCTACAGATTTATGGGTGTTGATTTTGTATCCTGAGACATTGCTGTATTCCTTGATCACTTCTAAATTCTTGTAGTAGAATCCCTGGTGTTTTCCAGATATACAATCATATCATCTGTGAAGAGTGAAAGGTTGATCTCTTCTGACCCTATGTGAATACCCTCGATCGCCTTTTCTTCCCTGAGTGCAATGGGTAAAACTTTCATTACAATGTTGAAGAGCAATGGAGACAATGGTTGCTTGAGACAACCTTGCCTGGTTCCTGATCTAAGTGGAAATGGTTTCAATTTAACTCCATTCAAAGGGATGCTGGATATTATCAAAAGCTTTTGTGCATCAATTGAGAGAATCATATGGTCTTTATTTTTTAATTTGTTTATGTGCTGAATTAAATTTATAGATTTATATATATTGAACCAGCCTTGAGACCCTGGGATAAAGCCCACTTGGTCATGGTGTATAATTTGTTTGATGTGTTGTTGGATTCTGTTTGTTAGTATCTTGTTATATATTTTTGCATCAATATTCATTAGTAAAATTGGTCTACAGTTTTCCTTTCTTGTTGGGTCTCTCCCTGGTTTAGGGATCAAGGTGATGTTTGCTTCCTAGAATGTGATGGGTAGTATTCCTTCTTTTTCTATATTTTGGAAGAGGTTTAGTATTATAGGTACTAGTTCTTCTTAAAAGGTTTGGTAGAATTCTGACATGAAGCCATTTGATCCTGGGCTTTTTTTTTAGGGAGATTTTTTTTATAGTTGATGCTATTTCAGAACTTGATATAGGCCTGTTCAACATTTCCACTATATTCAGGCTGAGTCTTGGTAGGTGGCTACTTCCAAGTATTGGTCAATTTCCTTCAGATTTTCATATTTCTGAGAGTAAAGTTTCTTGTAATATTTGTTAAGAATTTTTTGAATTTCTCAGGGGTCTGTTGTTATTTTGTCTTTACCATTTCTGATTGATGAAATTAGAGATATGACTTTTGTTTCCTGATTAGGTTCACCAACGGCTTATCTATTTTATTGACCTTTTCAAAAAGCCAACTTTTTGATTTATTGATCTGTTGTATAATTCTTTTGTTTTTAATTTCATTTAATTCTGCTCTAATTTTGGTTATTTCTTTTCTTCTGCTGGGTTTGGGGTTGTAATTTTCTTCCTCCTCCAGTTGCTTAAAATGTCCAATTAAGTTAACTTCCTCTCTTTCCGTTTTCTTTTCCTTCTTCTTCTTTTTCTTCTTCTTCTTTTTTTTTTTTTGGTTGTAGCTGTCATTGTTTGGCTGGCCCAGGCTGGATTCGAACCCGCCAGTTCAGGTGTACGTGGCTGGCGCCTTAGTCCGTTGAGCCACAGGCACTGAGTCTCTTTCCGTTTTCTTGAGGAAGGCTTCCAGTGCTTTAAATTTCCCCCTTAGGACTGCCTTTGCAGTATCCCAGAGGTTCTGATAACTCATGTCTTCATTGTCATTTTGTTCCAAAAATTTGGTAGTTTCCTTCTTAATCTCATCTATGACCCATCTATCCTTCAGCATAAGGTTATTTAATTTCCATGTTTTTCTATGACTATGCAGATTCCTGTGGTTATTGAGTTCAATTTTTATTCCATGATGGTCGGAGAAGATACAAGGAATAATTTCTATTCTTTTAAATTTGCTGAGGTTAGACTTGTGACCTAAGATGTGATCAATTTTGGAGTATGTTCCGTGGGGTAAGGAGAAGAATGTGTATTCAATTTTATTATGATGAAATGTTCTGTAGATGTCTGTAAAATCCAGTTGTTGAAAGGTTAAGTATAAAACTAAAACTTCTTTACTTAGCTTCTTTTTGGAGGATCTATCCAACACTGCTGAAAGAGTATTAAAATCTCCAACTACTATGGAGGTGGAGGAAATCAAGTTACTTATGTCTATTAGAGTTTTTCTTATAAATTGAGGCACATAAATTGGGTGCATAAATATTTCAATTATTACTGAAATCTCATCATATTGAGTAGTACCTTTTACAAGTATGAAATGTCCATCTTTATCCTTCCTTACTTTGGTTGGTTTAAAGCCTATTGTATCTGCAAATAAGATTGCAACACCTGCTTTTTTCTGTTTTCCATTTGCCTGGAATATAGATGACCATCCCTTCACATTGAGTCTACATTTATCTTTTAATGTAAGATGAGATTCTTGTATGCAGTAGATATTGGGCCTGAGTTTTTGTATCTAGTCAGCCAACCTATGCCTCTTTAGAGGACAATTTAAACCATTGACATTAATTGAAACCAATAACAAATCTTTAGAAAGTCCAGTGTACATTTTTAATCCTTTCATCACTGTGGAGGTTGAAATTTGATAAAAAGTTTCTGGGTGAGTTTACTTTTGTGGTGGAGGATTATGCTGGTCATTATGGAGGATAGGTCTGAGAATATCCTGGAGAGCTGGTTTAGTTATAGCAAATTTCTTCAACATGTGGCTGTTGTTGAAGTATTTAATTTCTCCATCATGAATGAAACTCAGTTTAGTTAGGTACAGGATCCTGGGTTGAAATTGTTTTGTTTTAGGAGATTAAAAGTCCATGACCATTTTCTTCTAGCTTGAAAGGTTTGATCAGAGAGATCTGCATTTATTGTAATATTCTTCCCCTTGTAGGTAATGTATTTCTTACCTCTGGCTGCTTTCAGAATTTTCTCCTTCATATTAACTTTAGTGAAGTTAATTATGATGTGCCTGGGGGATGACTTCTTCAGGTTGAGTTGTGCTGGTGTTCTGAAACTGTCTGCTATCTGAATTTCAGAATCTCTTGGCATGTCTGGAAAGTTCTCTTTCATAATCTCATAAAGAAGAGACTCTGTGCCTTGTGATGCACTTCATCGTTTTCAGGTATCCATATAAGGCGAATATAAGGTTTTCTTCAAGTTGTCCCAGAGCTGTCTGAGAGAACAATCTGTTTTTGCCTCCCTTTTCTCTTCCTCTTTGGAAGTTTGGGAGCATTCGAAAATTTTGTCTTCCATGTCAGAAATCCTTTCTTCTGCTTGCTCCATTCTGTTACTGAGGGATTCTACTGTATTTCTCAGATCTTTGAGGGCTACAATTTCTTGTCTCAATGTGTCAAAATCTTTGGTTATTTTGTCTTTGAATTCATTCAATTCTTGAGACATTTTTTGGGTCATCTTTTGGATTACTGCTTGAAATTCTAATTCCATTTTTTCCTCTATTCTGTTGGTCTTATTTGCTATCCACACTCTGAATTTGATTTCTGACATCTCAGCCATTTGCTTATGTAAGGGATATTATGCTACATTTATCTTGTCATTCCTTGGAGGTGTCGATCTACTCTGATTATTCATATTGCCAGAGTTTTTCTGTTGATTCCACCACATGATTATTTTTCACTATTGCCTATGATCGTCCTCAGAGTTGGGGAGGTGTCTTTCCCAGATCAGACCCCAGCAGGATCACTCTGTTGTTGTTGTTGGATTTTTGTAGTGAGTGACCCTGTGTAGCTCCTCTGGGACTGCCCTACCCAGGGAGTTCTGGCTGCAGGATCAGCTCTGGAGTGTGTCATGCCCCGACCAACAGCAGGGCATGGGATTGGACACCTGGTGGCCTTTGCAAAGGGAGCCCATTTCTCCAGCAGTCTCTGGATGGGAGGAGGGCTCTGAGGGAGGGCATGGTTGGCGTAGCCACCTGAGTCCCTGACCAGATGGGCAGGGCGGTGTGGAGGCAGAGAGGATGGGGAGGAGGTTGGTTGTGTGGCTCCCAGAATTCCTGGCCTGGGCAGGCAGGCGAGGCCTGGCGGGTTCCTGGCAGAGTCCCTGGCTGGTGTGGGTGGCAGGCAGATGCCTGGCACGGGGGTCCCAGCAGAGTCCCTGGCCACAGCAGGCCAGGCAGCCAGCTGAGGCCCAGCAGAGTCCCTGGCTGTTGCAAGCGGAGGACAGAGTCCCAGAGGACATGGATCAGAGTCATGCTGGGATCCAGCAGGTGGCAAGCTGAGGCCAGTGCGGCACAGATGGGTGCTGCAGGGGAGTCCCACGGACTTTCTGGCCACTGCTGGCGGAGGGCTAGGGCCTGGTGGAGTGCCAATCAGGGCACACATGAGTCCCAGCAGAGTGGAGTTCTTGGCCACTGTGGGTGGTGGGCCTGGGGCATGGGTCAGAGCTTGGCCAGGGGTCTCAGCGGGCAGGCTGAGGCCTGGCAGAGCACATATTGGCACCCCCAGGAGTCCTGGGGGACTTCCTGGCTGCTGTTGGCGGTGGGCCAAGGCCCAGAGGAGTGCCAATGGGGCCGGGCAGGGGTCCCTGCAAAGTGGAGTTCCTGGCTGCTGTGGGCGGCTGGCCTGGGGCACAGATCGGAGCTGGGCAGGGGTCCTGGCAGGCTGCAAGCTGAGGCTGGGCAGGGCACAAATCAGTACCTCATGGGAGACCTGGCCAACTTCCTGGCTGCTGCTGGTGGTGGGCCAAGGCCCAGTGGAGTTCCTGGCCGCTGCAGGCGGTGGGCTGAGGCCTGGTGGGGCATGGATCAGAGCCGCTCTGGAGTCCTGTCAGCGTCCCTGACCTGGGGGTTGGTGGGAGCTCAGTAGGGCCCCAGAGTCTCTTACCTAGCAGGCCTTCTGGTCCGGCAGATAGGGAGGGTGGGCACTGCTCAAGTCTTCCTCCCTCAGTTTCAGCAGAGGTCAAGCTTCTGGTGCATCAGGTAAGGAGGGAAGGGTGTCCTGGAAGTTTCAAATGGTGGAAAACTTTTCAGTTTTCTGCCTGAAGCTTGGTTTCTTGAAGTCACAGCTTGCCTCAGAGGTGACCTGCAGTTATCACTTCTCTCTCTCAGCTGGGCTCCCAGTCTTCAGCTCAATTGGGCAGTTTCTGGAGGTTATCTTTCCTTTTGGATAGGAGCCTCTGTCAGAAACTGCTTCCAGTCGGCCATCTTGCCCCTCCCCCATTTTTTCTTTTTATCAGAGAGCCAAGGAACTTTATTATGGGATAGTTACATTTTGATAGAAAATGAGGAAAATGGAAAGGTCTGCATAGTAAGAGGTCTTACTATTGGTCTTATGTCTAGAAACAAAAGAATGAGAGCAGGATACACAAACTTAAATTCAGGACTTGGGCTTGTTCCAATTCTAACTTTTAAATCCATGTCTATGTTTTGCTGCTTAACTTTTCTGTAAGTGACACACTGAATGTGTGTCATAGGGTTGAATGTGTTGAAAAGACGCAAAGCAGTATAAATGAAATATAGCTGGCTAATGAATTTATCAAGGGAGCTTGCAGGAATTAACTACACAAGATAGCAGCCGCAGTATAAACAAGAAAAAAGATATCTCTGAAAAATCAAGTGACAATTGTAATTGGCTTCTGTAGGAGAGATAGCTTGGATGAAATGGAAAGACAGGGAGGGTGCAGGAAGGTTAATTGGAAATGGTTATTTATAGGTTTGTATGTCTTATAGTCCCTAGTTTATGAAAGTACAGACTATGATATGCTTATGTAAGCAAGAATTATATTTGAAAAAAAGAAGCACATTCTGGTGATTTTTCAGAAATCTACTGACAGTATCACCTTTAAAGAATTGCACTGTGATCTTCTAGGACATGACTGAGCTGCTGCAATTGATAACCTGGCCTGAGGGGAGAGAAAGAGCAGACAATTACCAGGATTGTGGGAGCACCTGTGTCTTACCACATAACTATAGTCCTTACTCACTCCCTTCCCGTTACCTCCTTTCCACCCAACATGCACATGGATATTGGTCTGTCTTTCATGACAAGGAGAATGGTAGTCAGCTATTTTGGAGAGAGGGGTAGAGTGGGATGGTTAAAAATTTGGGGGTTAAGGTTAGCCTTGTTTGAATGTCAGCTTTGTTTCTTGTTATTCAGCCTCCTGTTTAAAGAAAAACGTCAGTGTTATCATCTGCCAAACTGGAATAACAACAGTACTATCCCATGGGATTGGTGAGAGGTTTAAATCTGATAATACCCAGATTTACACTTTTAAAGAATTTTTTTCCTGTACTTGGAAGAGGAAGTAAATGATATTTGATCACCCATAATGTCTAAAGAGTATTTCATCACATACACTGTTTTATGTGAGTTATAATATGGTTTTATCTCCATTATACAGATGAGGAAACTGAAGTCTATCAGGATTAAATCTTGTCCAAACCCATTTAGCCACTGGATTAAAGCTCAACTCTCTCTGACTAAAAACCTATCTTCTTTCCTTACATAATGCTTTTATTCACACAGTTTAGATCTGAATTCAGGCCAAAAGAAAAAAAAATTATTAACCATGATTGTAAAGCTGGAATAATTGAGATTTGTGTTTTTCTTGAGATACTATTTCTATGGATATGGTCACTACTATACCCACCATTATACAAGTAATTTCCAATGTTGGCTGCATATGGGAATCATTTGGACAGGTTAACTCACCACTATTGCCTGGGTCCAACCTTGAGATTCTGAGTTAATTGTTATGTGGGGCTTAGGGATTGAGATTTTAAAGCTCCCCTTATAGGCAGACAAGATTGAGAAGTGTTGCAGGAAAGGGAACTACATTCCCTGCAGCTTTTCTGAGTGGTTGTGGTTATGTTTTGAGTCACGCATCTCTACAATCCTCGCCCTTTTCCTCTATTATTGATTAGATGAAGTCTTATCTATCTAAAGATGGGTTAATCGAATTCTTTGTTGAAATTTAATTGTGAAAAAGAAAGACAAGAATGATGGCTTAGGGGTTTCCAAAGATTAATGTTTCCCAAACTTTTATTTCTTCTTTAAAACTTCTAATAACCTATATATATTACCTCATACACATCAAATCAGAATGTTTGAGGTGGGAGCCAGGCATTAATGATTCCAGGTAATTACAAGGTGCATGAAGGTTTGGAAACCACTGAAGTAAGTTGTGGAGCTTAAATCTAATTCAGGTGACGAGGTAGAGCAGCATTTCTCAAATTTAAGTGCTGATTTCAATTCAGTAGGTCTGGAGTGGGACCCCAAGTACTGCATTTCTGGCAAGCTCCCAGGTTTGCTGATCAGCTACAGACCATGCATTGAAAAGCAATCAGAAAGTCTGAGAAGCTCTGAGAGGAGGCACAAACCAAAATGAGACAATAGAGAGTATGAGACGAACCACAACACAAGATACAGAATGAAGCATGAGAAGGCAGTATAGAAAGAGGAGCATGGAACAGGTGTCTGCTGAGTGAGACTGAGAAGCAGCCCTATAGAGAAAATCCTTGAACTTTCAATGCTGAGATTCCTGAGGTTCCTTGGATATAGAAATTCCTTTAAGTTGCTGTTGTTCTTAAAATTCCATTTGGATTTTCTGAGTTTGTAATATTGTGTAATTTTATAGAACCTTCATTGATTGAAGCAAGCCACACCAGACACTGTTGATTACCCAACATGGTTTCTTTCTCTTCCCAATTTTATTTGGTGATTGTATCGGTTGTCTATTGCTGAATAACAAATACTCAAAACTTAGTGCCTTAAGCCAATAAATATTTATAATTTTGCAGTTCTTTGTGGGTCAGGAACCCAGGAGCAGTTGAATTCAGAGAATTCAGCAGAGAAGTTCAGGCTGTAGTTACTTGACAACTTGACTAGAGCTAGAGGTTCTTCTTCCAAGAGGACTCACTCCCTTGTCTGCTGGCTGGAGGGCTTGACTCCCTGCTACATGGACTCTCCTTAGAGTGTCTCGTGACGTGGCAATTGGCTTCCCCCAGAGTAAGTGATGCAAGAGAGAGCTGGACCAAGAGCAAAGCTGCAGCCCTTTTATGACCTGCTATTTAATTCACTTTATTCTGTTTGTTAGAGGTAAGCCTTTTGCTGCATTCAAGGGAAGGGAAATTTGGCTTCACCTTTTGAAAGATACATCAGAGAATTTGTGGGCATAAAACAACTTCAGGTATTTGCTCTCGTCTTTTGAATAGTCATGTGCTTTAGGGAAAGCAGGTTACATTCTCAGTAGGTGGAGCCTCATTGCTTAAAATTAGTGGGTCTCAAAGTGCATCAGCATCACATGGGAGCTGAGTGTGCAAATACTTGGGCCCCACTAAATAAGAAATATCTGGAGGTAGTGTGCCATGATCCATACCCTGACAAGCTCCACAGGTGATTCTAATGTACCTTCACAGTTAATAACCAGCAGCCTCAATCAGTGTTGATAATTCAATTACCTTTGCCAGCTTGGAACTCAGTCTTGGCCCAATACGTGGTGAGTTGATATCTGGTGGGGAAAGGGTTCTCTACTGTAGAGAAGTACTCCTGGATATGCTTGAATATGTGGCATTGATGTGGCTGCAAACTGTCTGGCCATCAGCACGAACTTGAGGGTGTCAATGCCAAAGAGGCAGAGCTTTGGAGATGTGAGCTGGGGACCTGGATGTACCCACATGCAAGGCTTTCTGCCCTTTGGACTTGTGACTGGGTAAGCGGATAAGTTTCTTTATTTTTTATGCCAATTTGAGGCAAATATTCTGTTGCTTGCAGCTAATCTCCTAATTGACAACCCAAGTGAGTCCTTGTAATCAAAAGTGTATAGCTCAGTGGTGTTCAATCCTGTCTGAACTTTTGGGTTAGGTGAGAAGTTTAAAAAAATACAATTTTTAGGCTTACATCTAGAGATTCTGATTTAAATAGCTCAGCCTGGAGTGCTGCCATTGCAATTTTTCAATATGTGATTCTGAAGTGCAGGTAGTTGTATTTGAGTCCTTCACCCAGAAGGTGTGCCATATACTCCTACCTTGTACCTGAACTTCTCCCCTCTTCCTTTCTTGAATTCACTTGCGTTTTTCTTCTTGTGTGGGCTTTTCCTAACAAATGCAAATTATGGGACCTAATTGTAAGTACTCTCATTAATCTGAAATTAAAAGAAAAATAAAAGTGCAGGCAGCATTGAGAACTGTTGGTGAATATGACTACTGAGGGTTTATTTTTCAAAGTACTGAGAACCATTTTTCTTCTGACATCATCCCCAAATTATCCCAGAATGAGAACTATATAAACTAAAAGTAGCAGATGGGCAGTGTGCTTGTAAGAAGTAGGAAAAGGCTTTTTTTCTCATACAGTTGATTCTAAAATTACATTGGTTAGGTTAACATGACCACTTTTCTAAATTTATAGACTGATTCTTTTGAATTAAGTAGCTTATGCTGAACTCTGTTACTTCTTGTTTCTCTTCTCTGTCCAAGCATTCTGGGTAATCATGGGAGTCCCTCTGTAAGGAAGTATTTCCTGTGCATTTTTCGGAATCATTTTTGTAGCTCTTTGTTTATCAGTAAAGGAAATTCCAGCCATATTTCCTCTAACATCATTGAGAGATTCTCTGAATCTTTGTTTTCTCCACTGACTTCTGCCCATCACTTCTAATTTTATAATTCTTATTTCAGACTAAAATAGCCTACTAGGCTGTATCAGGATTTTCATCATAACACTGGTTGGAGGTAACTGGGCATTGGTGATGGCCTAAGTGTCCAGGGCTAGGGAATGAAAAGGCAAAATGTGGTACATACACGCCAAGGAATATTTTGCTACAGTTGGCAGCAATAAACTAGATGTAATTTGATTACAGTAGACCCTCTATAAGTTGACCACCCAATGGACTAGGACCAGTAACAAACTGGTCAACATATGGAAGTGGTCAACATAGGAGAAAGGCCTGTTGCACTGATATGTACATATAGGTCGTATCTAGTCTATGAAAATTAGGTCAACTTCAGGGGGTGGTCAATGTTAAAAACTATGGGGCCAACTATGGAGGTTCTACTGTATTGGTCAGAATTTAAAAACATAGCATTAATGGAAAAATGTAAGAAATAAGACATAGTCTATAGCATAAGGTGATTTTTGGAAATTAAAAACATTTACCTCAAGACGGTGTGACTGCATTTTATTTAAAGGATTCTATGTAAGTATAGTCTTTGTTTCTACATATCTATACACACATTTGAATATATAGCTTTAAATACAGTATATTTCCTGTGAGGAAGTGGGGAAGAAGGAAAATTAGCAAAGAGGAGTGGAAAAAATTGAAACAAAAGCCTTGCAGGGATTAATAACATAGTGGTGTAAGAATATGATTATACAATATTTATAGCTCAGTCCTACCCCCTGCCTTGCAAGGTCTTTAAAACCCTGAAATATGCAATGGAATTTAAAAATCCATAACTGAGCTTGAGAATTACATATTAAGTAGAAATAAGACAAAAGTTAACACTAAAGGCTTAAATACAAGAGTTCCAGGGCAACTATCTGTGCAGGTTGCATACTACATAAGGGGCCCTACATGGGGTCAAGGAGAAGTTAGAATCCCACCAGTGCTCTGCTTGTTGAGTGGGAACATTTTTCTAAATCACAGGAAGACACTGTATGGCATAGTGGAGCCCTTATTGAGACTTTTATTTTGGGAGCTTGGTGATCCTTGATGTGAGAAGGTAAGCTCCAGGAAGGTGGAAACTGTCTTTTCTTCCTGTGTGTCAGCACTGAATACGGTACTGGGTCACACACTTGGTCCTTTAGAGACACTGGTTGCAGGAATGGATTATAAACATTTGGAACAATATTTGGTCACATTGAAGTTTCTGGAAGTATCATCTCTTGATGAGTATTATTTTTGTGAATCTTGTTAGAATAAACCTCTCCTTATAGACACACATGTAAATTAAACATAGCTTTTGGTAACTTGGAAAGAATATCTTAAGCAAAACTTCATCATAGTATGGTAGGCAGTGTGTTCTAGTGGTCAAGAACTTGGACCTCAGACACGGGAAGGGGCAAGTTTGTAAGTTTTAACCCTGGGCTATTATCATTATCACCACCTCCTCGAAACTTGTTCGAAAGGCTTTCTGGGGGCTTTACCTAGACATACTGAATCAGAAACTCTGACTGGGGCCACCAGCGATCTGTGATCCTGATGGATGCTTACATTAGAAGATACCTAGCTTGAACCATTTTTTGTGCCATTTCTCATTCCCACCACCTTTTTTCTCTTTTGAGACCCTTATGTCTCAAAAGAGAACTCACTATAATTGCTGTATTCTGACTGTATCTATACATTTACAAATAGGGGGAGGCATAGTCTTCTACTGACACACCATATTTAGGCTGGTTTTGGATTTGGTGGTGCCTGACTATACACGTTCCATTTACTTCTCAGAGTTAAATATATATGGTCTAGACACTTAAAGAGACCTTGTTGAAAAGGTGATATAAAAATAATCAGTGTTTCATAGTCTTTATAAGCTTCAATTTTTTTCTTTTATTTATTTTCTTTTATTTTTTTTCTTTTTTAGAGGAGAGTGCAAACGCAGTCCCCCACTACCACAAATTATGCAGTCGAGTTTCCCACATTTGGGGAAATCGCAGGGGTCAGCACATC
>CAUYON010026920.1:0-36503 GCA_963573935.1 Arctocebus calabarensis | reverse complement strand
CCTTCCAGCCTGCAGTCCCACTGCTGCCCCACCCACAGCCGCCGACAGGATCAGACCGAATGAACAGACGCAACCACTTGCCCAATCTCCGCCGCTTTAGCCTTCCTCAGGGTGTCCAGAAGCCTCACGCTGTCTCCCTGTCCCCAAAGGGAAGTTTCTGGGCAGATCCCGCCTGGCAAAGATGCCTGAAGTCCTCTCTCCCCAGTCTCACTGTGCCCAGCCGCAAGGAAGCTGTTACTCGTCCGCCATCTTGCTCCGCCCTCTTGACTCGGGGACTGTGATTTTTTATAACCCAGTTTGAGATCCAAAACACATTTGTCTGAAAGGCTCTTTGTTTTTCAACATACTTCTATGTAAGCTAAAATATTATATAAACACAGAATTGTCAACATTTACTTGGGTTATTTCTTATCCAATAATCAATATCAAAGATTCACCATTAATAAAATAGCAAAGTCATTAAAAAAAGCTTAAGAGCCATTGATCAGTAACTTTAAGCCTCTTTCATTGCCCTCTCATATACAGTGTGAGCAGCTTGTTTAATAAGTAAATAGAATATGTCCAGATAGATGGTATCCCTTTAAAATCATCTCTCATGAAAGGTTTTTTTTGTTTTAGCATATTTTGATTATTGTCCATGGCAGTGCCATATTATGCTTCTTGGTAAATGGATATGAATTTTGCAAACTGACTTATTTGAAACCAAGCAGAATGCTACGATTGATAACATTGCCTGTATGAGTCAGCTCAGACTACCATAATAAAATACCATAGGCCATATGGCTTTAAACAATATGTTTAATGTCCCAGGGTTCTGGAGGTTGTGAAGTCCAAGATCAATGTGCTGGCAAGGTAGCTTTCATTCTGAGGTCTTTTCTCTCAGCTTGTAAGTGGCTGCCTTCTCAGTATCTATTCTCCTAAGGACACTAAACCATGCGGATTGGGACCTCAATGTTAGAGCCTCATTGAACCTTGATGTTCATTAGTCCTATCTCCAACTTGATACATTGAGATTTAGGGTTTCAACATACATGAATCTTGGGAGGACACAATTCATTCCATAGCCCTAACTAACATGAGTTTTTGATCCAAGAAAAGGAACTGATTATGAAGAACAAGTCTAGTTTTGTGCATGTGTATATTTGTGTCTTAAATAAGCCCTGAATATATTTCCAAATAAGAGCTTCAAAAGTAGTTTATGGCATGCCAGTTTAGTTTAAGGAAATACATTAACCACTTTTTTCTTATTTTAACCAATGAAGCAATACCTTTGCTTTTCATAAAACTTAGAAAATGAAAAAAGAATAAAGAATATTGAAACTATCATATATTATTAAAAATCTGAAAATAATTTTCCCAGTGCCATATATATATAAATATATACACATACTTATATACAGATATGTGTATATATATATATCTCTTACAAACTTGGAAACATGTATCTGAAGAACATTCTGCATCCTGTTCTTTTCTATTTAAAATTATTTCATGAACATCTCCAAATTTTTAAATAACTTATGAAAAACTTTTCTATTTGAGGAATTTTTGTTGTTTTCATATTTCACTGTTGAATACAACCATGAGTTAATTCTTGCTTTTATTTATTTATTGTATATATATTTTTGGTGTAGGTATAATAATTTTCTGAGGATAATTTCCAAAGAAAAAAATTATGAGGTCATTACTAGATGTTAGTAATTTTTAAATACTTGATTCATATTGCTAAATAAAGCTCCAGGAAAATTGTGTCACACAAAACTCTCACATGATATCTGAGAAGGATAAGTTCATTTGCCACTACTTGTCGTTATACTTAAAAACATCTGTCTCAATTTGTAAAGAAATCTGTATCTTGATTATTTTTCGAGTGAGAAACAACTGTTTTTTGTTTTTTGGTTTTTTTTTGCAGTTTGGCTGGGTCCAGGTTTGAACCCACCACTCTCAGTATATGGGGCCGGCACCCTACCCACTGAATCACAGGCACCACCCAGTTTTGTTTTGTTTTTCATTGGCTTATTCAACTTTTTCTATGTCTATTTGTGACTTGGTTACCTTCATCATTTGCCTACTTTCTTTGGGAAATTAAAGTTTTCTTACTGATTTGCTTTTCTATCTATTTATTCCTATTATTCTATTCTTTATCATATTACATTGTAATTTTTTTAAACATGGTTTTCTTTTGACTTTTAAGTGTGTATTTATTTCATAGAAATGTTCATACTTGTGAAGTAAATCACTAAATCTTATCTTGTTTGACAGTGATTCTCAAGTGGAATGTGCATCAGAATCTCCTGGTGTTCTTATTAAAACAGAGATTTTGGAGCCCCATTGCTATGTATATTAGTCAATAAACCTTTGATGTGGCTCTGGCAAGTACCCCAGCTGATTCTAAATGAAATAGTTAATAAAACACACTGTGAAATACTACTTTGGATTAATACTTAGCGTTTCTCCTAGTAGTATTGCTAGAGTAGAAAAGTCAAAGACAGGGCAGAAACTTGATGTAGGGGCTTGAAAATTGTTAGTAAGCTATCGTCAGGAAGAAACTAACCAGAGGGGCTGATAACTACAGGCAACAGTGTGATGCAAAATTCTACCCTTAAATATTAAATTGCTTTTAAAAGACCACACCTAAGTCTTGCTATGGTTTGTTATTAATTAATGTAGTAATTCTTAACACTTGTGAGGTTATATTGCAAATCATTTAAAAATATTATTTAAATATTTAGCTTAATTGTTTACTGTTTTAAAAAAACTAGAGCAGATTCAAGATGGCCAGTTGCATTCTGATTTATCTTTTCAGTGGCAGAGAAAGGAATAGTGCTACAGGTAAATTCTAGAAGTTTTGAATAATCCTGAGTGAGTCAAATGAAGGTTCTAAATCATGTGTATCTTGATAAAACAAAACAGTTGGGCTTTTTTGTAGGTTATAATTTTCTAGTATTGTATCACAAAATAAGTCTAGGGTTTTATTCTTTGGACTTTGTCAAGTTTAGGATCATGATTGTTATGTGTCTATTTATCTAGTTCTGGCATAGTTGTAGAACTATAGCATTTAACATAATATATACATATATGTGATACACAAATATTTATCGAATAGATAAAGATGGGTCTCATTAGTTTAGTATAATATTATTTTGGTAACTCCAGCAATGATGGAAAATATGAATAAGTAAAAAGTGTTTGAATTTCAATAGTAGTCTAATAATCTGCTCTTTTAGTTTGTAAAATTTGCATATAGAGTTTAACCATTTTATATAAGACCCCTGACTTATCAATTTCCCGATTTGCATGTCTCACATAAAACTTCTGTTTTTCATAGAGGGCCATTTATATGGATACCAAACTACACAGAAAACATTTTTTTCTTTTTTAAAATGTTAGTTGGTCTTTTAAAGACCTCATAATAGAAATCTGGGCTACCTTTCAATGTTGTCATTTTTAAATATTCTCAAGACTGACACTTGCAAAATCAAAGTTTGTCATTGCTTTTTCTCTATCCATTTATGAAAGAAGGTTCACATGAATAATTATAAATAAATAAATACAGGAAGACTTTCTCCTGATAGTTCAGAACTTTATCATACTGTTAAAACTATTCCAAAGCAGGATAAAATTTAGCTTAATCTGCAAAGGAAAAGCCTTTGAAAGGTGAGGAGAGGTGGATTCCTTCCTGGTGGCCTGACAGGTATATACTTCCTGCTTTACTCTTGTCTTTTCCTCTTACTCTGATCTGTAGCTTCCCACAGACATCTTTGTTTAACTGGTTTCCTTCACCTCAGCTGGGGCCAAAGAAAGAGAGGGAAAAGCTTGTTCCCATATTAAGGATATTTGGAAGCAATCCTGAGTGTAGAAGATATCAAATTTCACTGCCAGGCAAAGAGAAAAATGAAAGAGGAAAAGAGAAAATATGCCAATTTTCTCGGAGTTTTCAAGACTTTTCCAATTCACCTTTAAGGCAGAGATTCTCAAGGATGTATTTCTTGCTTTTATAAATGTCATAAAACTAGAGCCCATTGGAATGGCTCATGCCTGAAATTCCAAGACTTTGAGGCCAAGATAGGAGAATTGTGTGTGGCCAGGAGTTTGAGACCAGTGTGAGTAACATAGCAAGACCTCATCTCTACAAAAGATCTCTACAAAAGAATTAGGAGTGGTGGTGGCACAGGCCTGTACTCCTAGTTACTTGGGAGGCTGAGTGGGGAGGATGACTTGAGTCCAGGAGTTTCACTTGGGTGACATAGTGAGATGGATTTGTCTCTGAAAAGAAAAAAAAAAAAAAACAATTATAAAAATTATATAAGGAGGTGACAAACTTTTATTTCATTGAGGGATTCCTAGGGGAACACTGGCCTCTGGCACATGAATGAAAGAATACTTACAAACTCTGAAACAGTGGATGAAGCTTCTGAATATCATTGGCTTTGGTGTACTGCAGGGAACGACAGCTAGTATATTGGCCTATGGAACCTCACACAGCTTCCACCTCCAGATATAAACCAGGGCAGTTCCAGTGTAAGGTTTGCATTTGAGACTATAGAATTGTTTGAGGTCTTTCAAAAACTGTAAGTGAAAGGTTCTGGACCCAAGGATGAAAGATCATTCCAAGGAGCAAAACAAAAGAAAAACGGAATCCCCATTCTGGGGAATAACTGGTCTTTATTTCCACCTGGATGCAAGTGGGGGTGAAATCAAGAAAGGAATTCCACACATGGGTTATGGAGGATGAGGATTTAAAGAGTCAAGGAGGGCAGCAATGGGCAGCGTTCCTATTTCCTGGGTGGGTCATGAACCTGACCCTGCTTGAGCAGGGCAGGTTATTTGGGGGGGGGGGGGCACAGCTGATTCTATCAATAAGTGCACGAGGGACAGTAAAGAATCCCATGAGGGTGTAGCAAGGCTCCTAGAAAAACATGATGCATGGAAACCTGTGGACAAAAGTATTGTGAGAAATTGTGGTAGGTACAGACTAAAGATTTGGTCAACAGGAACCATATTAGTTTCCTAGGCTGCCACAAGAAAGTACCATAAAATGGCTTAAAACAACATAGATTTTTGTCTCAATTTTGGAGGTTTGCAATTTGAAGCCAAGGTGTCATGAGGGCAAGTCCCCTTCTTAGGGTTGTAAGAGAATCCTTCCTTACCTCTTACCAGCCTCTGATGGTTTGCTGGAGGTCTTTGGTGTTCCTGGGTTTGCAGCTACATAGTTGTAATCACATTTTGTTCTCCCTGTGTATGTGTCTTCAGATGGCCGTCTTCTTATAAGGACACCATAATCTTGCATCTGGGCCAACCTCGTTCCAGTGTGACCTCATCAGATCACTGATTACATCTGTAACGACTCTGTTTCTAAATAAGGACACATTCTGAGGTACTGGCTGTTAGGACTTCAACAGAATCATTTTTTGGAAAGGACTCAATTTAACTCATAACAATATCACATATTATACAAAGTCAGATGGCATACCATAAAGGTTATTCACTTCACATTTAGGAAATGATTCATTTACTTTTGAGAGAGCTGACATCAAAGTAAAAGCCAGCTTCACAGCAGTTGGTTAGTGAGTGTGCAGGGGAGAAGAGGAGACAGGTGTGAAAGGCAGAGGACGATGTCCGAGGATGGACAAGAACGAGAGTAGCAAGACCCTCTGAGAATTGGGTGGTATCTTGAGTTAACAAAGATCAATCTAACGAAGTAATATTGAAGTAAAGGCTCTAATTGCTCAAAAAAGACACAGCTAAGTTCCTCCTAATTGTATTTTGGTAAATGATGAACTGCATACATGACGGTGGTCCCCCAAGCTTATCATTCTGTAGTTTTACTCTACCTTTTCTATGTTTAGATACACAAATACTTACCATTATGTTACAATTGCCTACAGTAGTCAGTACAGTAACAAGTTGTGCAGGTTCATAGCCTGGGGGCAGTAAGCTATGTTCCATATAGCTCAAGTACATGGTAGGCCACACCATGCGGGTGTGTACAAGTACACTCTTACATACTTACTCTATTTTGCACAGTGAAATCCTTAACACTGTATTTCTCAGAATATAACCCATCCTTATGCAATACCTAATTATAGTTAATAAAATTCTACTAGATCAGGATGTGTTTCTTGTTAATGTAAACTCTGAACCTACTCTGATCAGTATTAAAACACTAACATTGACATAAGTTAGTTACAGTCAACATGTTTATGTATGTTTACATACATACACACATATAGCCATATGTAAACATACGTATGAATACATATATTCATGTACATATATTCTGCCATACGTAAACATAAAAATTTCCCATGCTTTGTACTGTTTCCCAATATTACAAGCAAGATTGTCATAACAGACGAGTCTGAAGTAAGAAAGGCATTTACAGTTTATGGTAACATATATATATATATGTTTCAAAATCTAGAAAATCATTTCATTTGATTTTTCTGTGACTAGGTAAAAAAACTGTTTTATTAAAATTAAATTCCCTCCTCAAGCTTTCACAAACAGTGAGGAAAGTTATTATTTTTTTTTTTTTGCAGTTTTTGGCCAGGGCTGGGCTTGAACCCACCACCTCCAGCATATGGGGTTGGTGCCCTACTCCTTTGAGCCACAGGCGCTGCCCAGGAAAGTTAATTTTTTTTTATCTGCCAAGCATGCCTTCTATATTTGAATATTTACAAGTATGTACTGAATGTATACTCTGAAACACAAAGGGAATGTATTTTCTTAAGTCTTAATAAATATTTTGATTAATTAAACAGAAGTTAAACTTGTGAATCATTTTAGAGTTATTTGATTCAGAATAGTATATTCCGATGTGGTGATTTAAATGGCAGTTTCAAAAACCTGGTTTAACATGGAAACTCCATTTGGGAGGGACGTTATGAAATCACTTTGATGACCTGAATTATGTAAACTACTTACAAATGTGCTCTTATTTTCTTCTCCTCATCTCCCTCCTGAGGAAAGTAAACAGGAACAGCTGAAAAAGTACCTAGTGCTTCTCAGAGGCTGTTGTCATGGGCTTGGTCCAACTCAGGATGTGGGAGCCTTAGTCCTTGTAAGGACGGTGAAATCCCTTGGCCTCTGCGAAGGCCGTGGTGTTACTCATTGACAGGGAAGAGACCCACAGCTGGGAGATGGAAGCAGGCCCCTGAGCAGGTTCAATATTGCCCCCCTCAGGAGCACCTCTGCAACACAAAGTTTGAGTTACCATCCTGCATTGCAACGTTCAGGGATGCAGCCAGGCCAGAGAGAGCAAGCACATCTATTGTCAAACTCAAATGAACAAACCAAGAAATATCATGGAGAAATCATTGTTTTATTTCTCTAAACGTAAGGTCCAAGCAAATGGTCTCTGATTGAATGTGCAGATTCAATCCATCCCCCACGCTCTGCTAGACAGGCCTGTGAGGCAGCACTGCCTATAAACAGTGTGTGCCAGGCTCAGGAACCTTTTCACCTGTCTCATGACTTTTGGACCATCTTACCTTTTCGTTCAACTTTTAGCTGGGCTGGCTATAGTATTTTTAATTTTAGCTTTGGGAAGCTGCCCCCTGCTGGGCTTTGGCTGATGCGAAACTCCTGTGCTTAGAAAAGGGAACACAGCTGCTGTAGTTGGTTCCTGGATGGACCCTGGACTTTGCTTACCCTCTTGTCATCAACCTAAAAATCTTAAGTGACAAATCTTCGATCTCCTGACTGTCTCATGACCAACTTGATGGTATTAGGCAAAGCTCAGTCCAGAAGGATTGTCATAAAGTTGTTGACTAGACTGTGTCTCGGGAAAGTTTAGCATGCCCTGGTGACTTTTATGCTTACACCACTAACTGACAGGCCAAGGGTTTTCAGGTCAAGGGTTTTATGTGGAATAGTAACGTTCTTAAAATCGACTCATAAACAGAGATATGCATTAGCAGACTCATCCTTGGTCTTTGGAGGGGATGTCAAATGGCCGAGCCATGCATTTTCTCAAAGTCAACGACACCAGGGGTAAGGAAGGGATCAACCTTGGAAGAAGGAGCCTGGACAAAGGCCAAATCAATATGAAAGAGGTTGTCACTCTTTCTGTGCTTTGCACACACACTGAAGTGTTCCACATAGCAGGTCCCAGAGTGAAAGGTAGACAAATGTTACATGTATTTTGTTCTGATATAATCATCACTATCACAGGGCACACACTTTCCATGAGAATACTTCTGTTTCATTTATCAGGATTTCTTTTGAAAATGTGACCAAATATAAGTGATGTCAATATCCATGGCTGCTTTTGCTTTACAAATAAACTTTTTTTTTTTGAGAGGGAGCCTCAAGCTGTCACCCTGGACAGGGTGCTGTGGCATCACAACTCACAGCAACCTCCAATTCCTGGGCTCAAGCGAGTCTCCTGCCTCTGCCTCCCAAGTAACTGGGACCACAGGCGCCCGCCACAATGCCTGGCCATTTTTTGGTTGCAGCTGTCATTGTTGTTTGGCGGGCCTGGGCTGGATTCGAACCCGCCAGGTCAGGTGTATGTGGCTGCCACTTTAGCCCATTGAGCCATAGGTGCCGAGCCCAAATAAACTTTTTTTAAAAGGCAAATTTGGTAGAGGTTAATATTTCTGTGTTATGATAGTATGTCATATAGTAAAATATTTGTTTTATTAAAAGAGAGAAATAATCATTTTTATCTACATTTCTATAAATAAAATTTGAGTCAGGCTGCCCTAAGGAGTTCTGTTTTCTAAAGAATAAGCCCATGGAAAGACTTTATCACAGATTCGTGAAACAAATACAACCTCAGGATTTTTTTCATGCATACTGCCCTTATCTTGCTAGAATAAGACAAAAGGTAGTTAGTATGAGTAATTTTAGATAAAATTCTGATTTCTTATTTAATTTTAAAGACCTCCATCAGTTTGAGCTTTTCAAACCATTCTTTTTGCTCAGATTAACATATATAAAAATAGCAAGATGAATCACCAGTGATCTAATTTTAATTAATTAATTAATTAATTAGAGACAAATCTCAAGCTGTTGCCTTGGATAGAGTGCCATGGTGTCATAGCTCACAGCAACCTCAAACTCTTGGACTTAAACTATTCTCTTGCCTCAACCTCCCAAGTAGGTGGGACTACGGGTGCCTGGCACCACGCACAGCTATTTTTGTTGTTGTTTTAGCTGGCCTGGGCCAGGTTCGAACCCACCAGCTTTGGCGTATGTGGTCGGTGCCCTACCCACTGAGCATGGGTGCCTCCAGTGATGTAATTTTAAATATAACTTAAATAAAATATATATCTTTACAAGACTGATTTTTTTCTTTTGATCAAAGACAGACACGCTGCAGAAATGCCTTAGGAATTTATGTTTGTACACATAATATGTTTATTTCAATGAAAGAAAATTGGAATAAACCACAATTAATGATAGAGGGTTAATTTGTTTCTTAAATGTAGGAAAGTTAAGAGCATTTTTAGTTTTTGAAGGATTAGAGTGGCCATCAGAGGGCTCCTATTTGGTTTCTTTTCTTCCCCTTTAAGACCTAATCTGAAAATATATTTTATTTTTTAGTTTTATAAATAAGGGATGAAGGGAAGAACTAGGGCTGTTAGATTTACATTGTTTCTGCTAGTCTAAACAAAACGTTTTTCTTCTCTTCTGTTAATCCTCTCCCTCTTACTCCCCTTCCCACCACTGTACTTTCTCAAGACATGTATCATGTGACCCCCTCAGTCTGGATTGACCACTGTTGCCGTCACTGCCTCTACCCCTAAAGAAAATTCAATCTTTGAAAACCTCCCAGGGAGGATTTGAATGATACGGGCTCTCCACCAGACATAAATTTAAAGCAAATTAAGAACAAAGAAACATACTCCAGTTGGATGATTTAAATGGAAGTTACAGAAATCTGGTTTCACGCTGAACCTCCCTTTGGGGGGACTTTATGAAATCAGTGGCTTGAGTAGTAGCGTGAAGGGGTGTGGATCACATGACATTTCAAAAAACTGCTGTGTTTTCCCATGGACTTGAGGGCGTGTGAAAGACCTCCAAAACTAGTAAGCAGATTCTGAGTCACTGTAACTTCATGACCACCCTTTCTTACATGCTTGATGTTTTACCTCCTTTTCACTTCCTTTTTGGGCCTATCTTATAAATACAGGCTTGATAACTTTAATAAGGGAGCAGAACAATCACCAGATAGAGAATTAAAAACTACAATTGTGACATTTTGTGTTATCTAGTTAAAATCTCAAGAGAAATTGAAACTGACCTCATGAAATTTTTCTAAGAAGAGTTGGGTCTTGATAAAACAATAAATGTATCCACAATGATTTCTGGAAGTTCTGAGTAACTCAAAAGTGAGGAATTCCAAGCTCCACATGACAGACACAAAATTATTTTAGGATTTTGTTTTTTAGAGAAACTGAAACTTTGATTGTTAGAATAATGCAGAAAATGCAAAACAGGCTGGCTTAGGGACAGGCTTCCCAAACTGGGATACATGGCATTGGGACATGGGTCACTGAAACTCCAGAATGAGCCTGCAGCCTTTTCCAATTGTGGCAATTTACGTGGGTATTGGGGATAAAAGATTAGTAATTTAACTGGCAAGAAACTTCAGATACTTTTATACTACCTTAATAAGGCCATGTTATAAAATAGAATATAAAATTTAAGTGACAATTACCTGAATGTTTATGTTCTCTCATTTGTTGACATCCTCACCCCCAACATGATGGCATTAGAAGGTAGAACCTTTGGGAAGTGTTTAAATCAAGGGGGTGGAGCCCTCATGGATGTGATTGGCGCCCTTGTCAAAGACGCCAGAGAGAGAGACACCCCTTCCCTTCTGCCATGTGAATACACAGCAAGAAGATACCATCTCTGAGGCAGAGAGTAGGGCCTCAACAGACACCAAATCTGCCAATGCCTTCTCTTAGACTTCTCAGCCTTTGGAATTGTAAAAAATGCATTTCTTTTGTTTATAAGCTACCCCAGTTCATGGTATTTTGTTATTGCACCCCAAACAAAGAAAAAATGTGTTTAAGATGAACCTTTAAAATGTTTTGAATATGCAGAGCTCCATATTAAATTGATTCTTAAGTATATTAGTTAAATAAATACTTTGGCTATCAGATTTCTTGTCTTGGCAGAGTGGATGATTGATACGACCTCTGGCAGTTCAGTTAATTTTTCATGCTTAGTGAAATTGGTCGCAGATTTTAACTCAACTGAGGAATTATTAGAGAATTATAAAGTTGAAACAGTGAAGAAATGCATTTTTATTACTGGGTGATTTAACCAGTGGCCAAAATAATGACTTACAATCTTGGATTTTAAAATTGTCTATGGGCATAATTTGAGGCTCAGATTTAAAAGTTTCCCTCTCTGGTCCCCAAAAAGAGGTCAACCAGGGAAGAATTCTTTTATCTAGTTGTGTTTGTAAAACAATTCCTGGTAATGACATCATAGCACAGCTTGGGCCAAATTACTCCTAACTATCCATCAGTACAACTAGCCCAAGGAAAAGATGTCTTTTGATAGTACAATGGGCCTCTGATGAGCATCAAAGAAAATGTGCAAAAATAAAACCCCAATGTTCTTTCTTTTCAAAGATACTATATCCTCCTTCTTGTTTTTTATTTCTTTATCTCTTATTTGAATGGGAATGAAAAGTGAAAGTTAATATATGTAATCATGCATTCAGTAAACATGGTTATCCTTTGAATTTTCCTTGCCTGATTATTACACTATTTTGAAAAACTTTGATAGAAAGATATTAAGAAGAAAATGAATAAAAGGTATTTTAGTCAATTGTAAGGCACCAGCTTTCAATTAAAATATATCTGATCCTTTTTCAGGTATCGGCTATTCATATCCAATTACACAAAGTCTTATTGACAAAGAAGTAGTAGCTGATTTTCTTTCCTCTATATTCTCTGTTCACTCTCAGTATATGAAGTCAGACAATTAAGATCGTGAACTCATCCTGGGAAAAGTGCTATATACCTCCCTGCTAAATATCTCCATGGTCACCAGGTGGCCCCTGGGAATACTTTGAAGGTGACTGTAGTGATATTGTGTGATGAGGTACATAACAATTTTTCTAGGATGAGTTCCTTTACTTAATTTTCCAACCTCATATTTTCCAGTATTGTTTGCTAAAGGCCTCTTAACAAAACACATGCACAGTGCTATAGTTGGCCAATCATATGCCAAAAAGAGACTTTAAAGTTATGAGACAGTGATTTTAATAATGGATCTAACTGTCCATGCCTCTCTATTTCTTGCCCTTTCATAATGACCTTCCCTCTCTGTCTTCTCACTTGGTTACGTGACTTGCTTTGAACAATGGGATTGTATTAGAACTGATACAAGCAGAAGTCTTAAAAGGCAATTCTGCATTTCTGCTTCCTTTTGTAGATCTCTGCCACTGCCGTGAGAACATGGCCCTACTTAGCTTGCAGGAGAAATGTAAAAAGAGTCTAGAGAGGGAGAGCTGAGTTTTCTCAGTGGTGCCATCAAGATCAGCTATCCACAGTTGTTGCCTGAGTGAGCCTTGGGGCGATCAGGCAGGGATGGTCCAGAGCAGTGGAAATGATCAGCCAACTCATTAGGTGAAAGAGAATAAGCTTTTATTGTCTTCAGCCAGGAAGTTTGGAGTGGTTTGTTTTGAAGCAATGGCTGATTGATATAGGATCATTTGTTGCAGACTTCCAGTATAAGAGATAAGAAAACTGAAGGTGGGGATTTGCATTTTCCCCAACTTTACTGCTACTAAACCTCCCAAATTTTAGAGTTGGCAACTCCAGTTCTAAATTATATATTAATAAAAGCAAGAATATGATTATTAACAAAATTTTCAATCTTTTGCCAGCTAATTGCAAATGATAAAGTAATAAACATTTTCTGGAATTACTTAGATTAGTATTATACATACATATTAAAGGTTTTGTCAAGTCTAAGCAATACATTGCATTTCAGGAGTTGTCACTCATGGGAAGTGATTCTCTTGTGCAAGGGAAAAGCTTCACACACTGTGCTCAATTTGTAGCTGCATTTCATGCTTAAAGGGGTTAGCCATGTGAAGCATATTACAAGTGTCCTCTAGAGAATGGACTGGTTTCCAATTGACTTCAAGTTGCCATTTACATCAGTCTTTCACATATACAATTATATTATGTCACTTCATGACTTTTCAAACATACTGGAAACAGAATCCTAAACTTTGTAGTTAAAGTAAAGGTCACTCTGTAATACATGTAAGAGCAACAATCTTATGTGTTGGGCTGTTGGGCGGGTGTCTTTCAGTTATGAGTCCAACTTCTAGATGTGAAATATGGAGCTTTTAGATCTAAAATATATTTAATTATAGTGTATTCAGATTGAGAACTGTATAAATTCAAAAAGTTTTCACTTCTAATAGTTTGCTGTTTCATGTGACTTTATGAGGCCGGAATGTCATTTTCTTTAGAATACTTTAATATCTTGATATAGTAGATTATTAATAACAAATTTTTTCAGCTTTTTTTGAGGGATGTCTTGGATATAGGCAATAATTAACTCTCTCTACATGCATTTTTCATTTTTCTGATGATGACTTGCATTAAAGGACTAGGTTTTCAAAACATAGAGCCCCCAGACACTAGCATTGTTTCACTCTGATTTTTATTTATTTATTGAGAGTTTGCCTTTGTGTCAGTTTTGCAGTATTATCAGTTTATTATTACAATAAATCTATATGTGCTCTGAAGAAATTTGATTTCTCTGGTCGTCTTTTCCCTGCTTACATTATTATGTGTATGAGAGAAAGAGAGAGAGAGAGAGAAGGTTTAAAGGACTTAAAGAGGAAATATATAAAGACATAGTTTTGGGCAGAAGAGACATGCCTAAGCATTTAAAGACGTATGCTCTTCTATTACTAAAATTCAGAGAACTCATATGGATAGTATGGCAATCATTATATTGTTCCAAGTCATGAGTTACTGGGTCCTTCCATGAGAGAAAAATTAATCCTAACACAATGTAAATTTAATAAAATTCTTCAAGTCTTTATTTCAAATCACTTCTTTTCTTTATCTTCATATTTTTTCTACTCAAATTTTGGTATTAATTAGGAAGAAGAAATTGAAGACCAGGAAGTAATGAACTTTCATTAAGTATATATTTACTTTACATGAAAGATTTATTGCAGTAAAGTAATGTGTTAATTAGTTTTATGTGTGTGTATGGAGAAATTATAAATACATTTGGGGTCATATTAATGTCTAGATTTAAAAGCAGCTCCTGGCTGGGTATGGTGTCTCACACCGCCAATCCTAGAACTTTGGGAGGCTATGGCAGGAGAATCACTTGAGCTCAGAAAAGGGACATTTTTAGTTTTCAGTAAAGACAGAATGGCTAGAAAAAATTTGGAAATTAATTTGACAAAATACATGTGACAAGTATCTAGTTTACAATGAGGTTAAAATATCTCAAAGGTGATAAACAGGACTTGAATCTAATAACCCATAATATTTTTCTCTATGATTCTCCCCATTTTGATTAAAGAAATTTAGAAAAGATTACTAAGATTATTATTGTTTAAAAAATGTCTGGTCTCATGGCCTGATATTTTTCATAAGGCAGGAAGAATGGTAATTGATCACATAGGCCCTTTAAAATTTGCTTTGCTAGAACTTTTGTAAGGAGGCTCAGATTGGATTTTTAGAAGTTTTTCAAGACTAGGAAGCCAACCAAAGAGCTCACCAACTGAATTCATTTGTACCATAAATTTAGGTGAATTTCTCTCTTCTCTCTCAAATGTCCTAAGTTTCTTGGATTTGCTGGAAAGTGATCTTCTAACTTATTTGTAATGCTGGGAAGCCTATAACTCAGGTGCCAAGGCAGTATTTCCCATAAGGCTTTGTAAGTATTGGCTCCATAAATTCAATCTTAGTTCCATAAAATTATTTAGTCATATGTAATTCTATTCCAAGTCCTATCCTTGGATTTGTGACTAATATTTCCAGTTATGTCCTGTGATATGGTTTAAATATGTCCCCCAAATTCATGTGTTGGAAATTTAAAATCCACTCTGGCAGAGTCGGAAGGTGGGAGCCCATAGGAAATGTTTGGATTAAGGAGGCACCACCTTATAAGTAGATTAATACCATTATCACAGAAGGCAGTTCATCCCCTCTTGTTCATGCTCTCTCCGGTCTCTCTTTGTCTTTCTGTCAAAGATTACACAGCCAGAGGTCCTTACCATGTGTCAGACCCTTGATCTTGGTTTCCTCAGCCTCCAGAACCATAAGGGAATACAATTTTGTTCTTTATGAATGATCCGGTTTCGAGTATTCTGTTATAGCAGCACAAAATGGGCTATGACATCCTATTATGATGAGAACTTATTGAAAGAAGATTCTTATTGAACTTATGCAAATAATTATATTTCCATGAAAATAAAAATACTCAATAAGAGTTTCCAAATTCTAGAGGGATCAAGTTGGGAGAAAAAGATAAATGCTTCTTCTTCTTCTTTTTTTTTTAGTGAAAGTATAACCTACTGAATTGTTGTGATTTCTAGATAGCTTAAGAGAAAAGAGAAAATGTTTTCTGTATCCAGAAAATATGATACTCAAGAACTAGTAATGTTCTGAGAAAGAGTCATAAAAAATCATAACTGTTCTTCCCCAGTTCATTCAATATTATGAAATTAATTCTTGTTCTGTTTGATCTTGGGTTAGCAGATTTGTGATCAGCATCTCCATTATTTCTGGAAATTTTTACCTAGTTCAGTGGTGTAATCTAAATATTCAGGTGATATTATCAGAAGCCTGTATCCTAGAGTACCTGTTACAGTCCTTTTCAAGGGTCTCTGAGACAACCTTTTTAATTAAAGACAAAGTACAAAGCAGTTTGGCCTGTTCTTGATTGCAAGAGCTTTTAGGAAATCATCAGAGGGGAACAATAGCTATTTGTGAATGACAAAAGGCTTAAAATAGGCATGGTTAAGGAGCTGATAAGCGATAACTGTAATGCAATTGACAAGGAAATTTGGGTGTTTATGTAAAATACAACATTGAAGATACTTTGAATTATGACTGATAATTATACTAGGACAAATCATAGAAAGCAAGGATATTGAAAATTTTTATAAACGTATTATTTTGAAATACTTATAATATCACATATGTCCATATAAATATAAGCTAGGGAAAGTTAAGTACAACTTCTTATTTGATAATGGTTTCTATGCAATTTAGCACATCAAATAAACCTAATTAGTTTAACATTGCTCTTTTTATAAGATGAGAGAATGAGTCCTTTGAGAATTTTCAGGGCCCTCTCAGAAGTCTCAAAGTCTGGTTAAGGTCAAGAAGACGTTACTTAGAATTTGATTTTGGAAAGTTGTCAAAAATATCAAAAGTTTCAAGCACTGATTAAATAGGAACACAGATCACTATGAAAGAATATTTATTTATTGGACCAATGTGATAATAAAAATTTTAAGAGTAAATATAGGAGGTAACATGATGTTAACAAAAATAACTTAGCTTTTTTAATTTTTTTTTTTGTAGAGACAGAGTCTCACCCTATCGCCCTGGGTAGAGTGCCGTGGCGTCACACTGCTCACAGCAACCTCCAGCTCTTGGGCTTAAGCGATTCTCTTGCCTCAACCTCCCGAGCAGCTGGGACTACAGGCGCCCGCCACAGCGCCTGGCTATTTTTCTGTTTTGCAGTTCGGCCGAGGCTGGGCTTGAACCCGCCACCTTCGGTATATGGGGCCGGCGCCCTACTCGCTGAGCCACAGGAGCCGCCCAACTTAGCTTTTTTAATATAGAAAAAATTGGTTCTCTTAGGTGATTGAAGATCATTTAATGACAAAGACAACATAAAACACAGGAAATTGGGCAGTGCTTGGGGCTCATTGAGTAGGGCACCAGCCCCATATACAAAGGGTGGTGCTTCTAAAATAGTTCCTATCAGGTTCTGAATGTCAGCCTCCAAATGGACTAATTTCTCAGCATGTACAGGAGGGTTGAGGAGAGGGTCTGGTTACTTCTGATGTTGGTAAGAAGGACATTTCCCCCCCAGAGGTCTATCTGGCTGTTGCAAGAGCACAGATAACTGTAGGTGGGAGGTTCATGGTTGGTAATGATTTTAATTTTTTGTTATGAATATGATTTCCAGTATTTAATTTTGTCAAGGAATTCTTGTAGGCTAGCCATAATACTTTTGTCTTTCTTTCAATACTTCTATAGGTACAAATAGGATATTGGTTTAGGGGGAGAGTTCTCTAAAAATTAAATATAAAACTTTTTCAATCAACAGATCTGTTATTTGGCCATTGAGGACTTAGGATCTCCAAAAGTATTCCTGGTCCAAAATGTGACTTAAATCAAATAATCCTTTTTATGTCTTACCCATAGACACGAGAGGCATCCCTCCTCCAATAACATGATGTTATTTTTGTTAACATCATGTTACCTCCTATATTTACTCTTAAAATTTTTATTATCACATAAAAGGTACATTCTCATGATCCGAAGTAACTACTATTGATAGATAAAGACATGTTCTCCTTAGCAAAGTATCTCTAGGATGGAAGAAAAAGTATCCAATGTATACACCCCTAATATGAGACAACTTCTTTATTGTTCAAGTGAAGGCTACAATCCATTCATTGCACAGGAAGATGGGGAAAGGGGAGAGGGAGGGAAGGGGGAGGGAGAAGGTGGGAGGAGATAGGAGAAACGGTGAGATCACATGTGTGGTACATATTTGAAGGGTCAGGAGACAACTTCTAAATACGGATCAAAAATGTTTTCACATAGTAAACGAGAAAATCTCATGAATTTTAAATCCATCAGGTTGATAAAAATATCTCAGATTGCATGTGAAGCCCGCACACTGTACCCCATGATTGAACTAATGTACACAGTTATGATTCAATTAAAAAAAAAAAAAAGAAAAAATCTAGTGGGAAATAAGTTGAAAAAATTTATAAAAAGGAAAAACACTACATTCATATAAATATTATGGATAGATTGTACTGTGTATTGCTTGGGGAACAGGTGATCTTCAGGGATATGAGATGCAAATTACCACATTGATTCATCTATATAAGATAAAGACTGGAAGCTTCTGTCTGGCTGAAGAGACATGGTCCCATCTTCCTGACTTATTTTCCCTCAATCACCATGAGGTTGGGAGCCTCAAACTCCCCTCATCCCACTTAATAGACACACCTAAACATTTCCAAACCATGTTCTTTGGCTATGAAGTGGCTTTTTCAAGAAATAATGTGTTGCTCAAATCTCTTCAGAAGTGGCTGCCCTAATGCTCAGGCATGGCAGAACTGGCCTAACTTCCAGATCTTGAGGGCTGAGCCTGTAAGGCCACTACCTCAGAGTATCTGTGCTCAGCCTGCAGCCAAATTACGATGGAAGCTACCCTCTGACCAGTAGCTAAGTCCTGGCCCCTGGGAACTGTTAAAAATCACTTGCTCAGTTGGCTTCTGCTTGAATGCAATTATTGCTTCCATCCTCTCTTGGGCTCCTGATGTCTCCCACTGCCTCCCTTTGCCCCTAAAGGTATGTTTCTGGGCAGAGCCCATAGTCTATAGGTGCCTGGAGTCTTTTCTTACCAATCTCACCACACACTGCTGCAAAGAAGCTCTCTCTAGTCATCCATCTTTCTCTGATACCTCCCACATGACTATTTTAATCAACAAGTGTTAGCAGACAAATAAAAGCAGGGGTTTTAAATACACTTGCTTAGCTTGTCTTGCTCCCTGCTAATCCATGCTTCATCATGAGAAGAGCTATTCTCAGGCTGCTAGTATTCTGTCAGTCTCGGCCTCTGAGTATCTGCTCACAGTATTCATCTGTTGTTCTTGTTTTACTCTTTTACTTTACTTTTTTATATTGTTTCTCACTGCTCACCCTTTACCCTTCTCTTCCTTTGGCCTTATACTAAGAGGCAACTTCAACATCTAGGCTCTGAGACAATACAATTCAAAGTGAATGAGGCAGTCAGAAGGATAAATTTGGGGAGGAAAGTGACTAAGAAGAAAACACATATGAGGAGGAACCAACAGAAAAATTCTGGCATGATGAAAAACAAAAACAGCAACACTCACACGGGACTATGAGGCAGTTACTGCAGAAGACTCCACCTATAAAGAAGTAATGGAAATGACAGAAAGGGAACTTGAAATATGGATGGTAAAAGAAATACAGAGAATTGATGAGAAAGTGGAAAAATAGAAGCAAAAATGGATAAAAGATATTAAGAATCTAGAAAGGATATGGCTGAGTTTGTGGAAAGGAAGAAGTCAATCAGAGAACTTAAAGATGCAGTAGAACACATAAATAACAGATTTGATTATGCATAAGAAAGAATCATAGAGCTAGAGGACAAAGTGTTTGAGATAACACAGGTAGTTAAAGAGTCAGAAAGGAACAGAGAGAAAACAGAACATTGGCTAAGAGAATTATGGGACTTCAGGAAGCATTCAAATTATAGGAATCCCTGCAGGGGAAAAAGAACACACCAACAGAATGGAAACCTTCTCAGAGGATATCATAAATAAAATTTTCCCATGTTCCAACAAATATTCTGATACTATCCTTTCAGAGGGATGTAGAAATCTGGGTCATCTCAACAGAAATAAAACATCTCGAAGACACATTGTAATGAATCTAACCAAAGTCAAGATGAATGAGAAAATTATGAAAACTTCCAGGAGTAAGAACTAACAGACCTACAAGTGGAGATCCATCAGATGAGAGCAGATTCATCATCTGAATCTTTTCAAGCCAAAAAAGAATGGTTATTTACTTTTAACTTTCTCAAAAATATAATTTTCAGCCCAAAATTCTATGTCCTCCTAACTAAGCCTCAAAATTTATAAAGAAATCAAAACTTTTACTGATAAGAAACTTTGAGAAAATTCCTCACATTAAAACCAGCTCTACAGGAAATACTTAGACCTATTTTTAGTACTGACCATCACAATACACCACTAGTAAAATAAACACACAGTAATAAATAGACAAAACAGAACAAAGAATAAAAGTAAGCAATGAACTCTCACAAAATTAGATGAATAGAACTTCTCAAAATTTATCAGTTCTCTCAATAAATGTTAAAGGCTCAAATCCCCCACTGAAGAGGCACAGGCTGGCTAATTGGATAAAAAAGGATGAGCCATCCATACACTGCCTCTAGGAGACACATCTAAGCTGGAAGGACAATTCATGACTCAGAGTAAAGGGATGGAATTTAAGCAAAATGGAGATCAGAAGAAAGAAGTTGAAATCTTATTTTCAGATACAAGTGGATTTAAAGCAATTAAAGTTAAGAAAGACAAAGATGGAGACTATATATTGTTCAAATACATACAACAAAACATTTCAGTTCTAAATATTTCTGCACTAAAATGCCCCAAGATTTATGAAACAAACTTTGACTTGTCTGAGCAATATGATACCCCATAACTCTGTAATAGCTGGGGATCTTAACATTCCTCTGACAGAAATGGATAGATGTTGAAGAGAAATTAAGCAAATATTCAAAGGACTTAAATGTGACCCTAGAACAAATGGGCTTAGTAGATGTATATAGAAAACTCCATCCCAAAGCTAAAGAATGTACATTTTTCTCATCAGCCCATGGAACATACTTCAAAATAAGACACATCCTAGTACATAAATCAACCCAGGAAAATTAAAAGAATTGAAATTATACCTTGTATCTTGTCAGATAAGAAGTCAATAAAGGTGGAACTCAACTCCAATGAAAATTTTCATCCCCACACAGAGACATGGAAATTAAACAATATTCTGCTGTATGAAAGTTTGGTCAATGAAGAGATAAAGGAGGAAATTGTTCAATTCCTTGGACACAATAACAATAAAGCTACAAGTTACCAAAACTTCTTGAGATACTATAAAAGCAACCTTAGGAGGGAAGTTTATCATATCAGATGTTTATATCTGAATAACAGAAAGAGACATCATCACTAAACTAATGCATTATCTTAGTAAAGGGAAAAGAAAGAACAATCTAATCCCAAACATAGCAGAAGAAAAGAAATAACCCAAATTAAGTAAAAAATTAATGAAAATGAAAACAAAAGAATTATTCAGAAAATCCATGAAACAAAGAGTTGATCCTTAAAAAAATGAATAAAATTAATAAACCATTGTAATCTAACTGATTAACAATGCAAATCAGCACATTGTACCCCATAAATGCATCAATGTAAACAGTTATGATTTAATAAAGAATAAACAAAATATTAACAATTTCATCTCTGCAACAAAAACAAAAAAGCACAATAAACTCTTGGCCAAACAGTAAGTAGAAAAAGAAAAGTAACATCTGTAATGACCTCAATCATAAATGAAATTGGAAATAACAATAGATTTTCTTGAGATACAAGAGATTATCTCTTACTATTAAAAGAAACTCTATGCCCAGAAATTTGGCAATGTGGAGGATATGGGCCAATACCTTAAATCACACTCTCTCCCTAAACTTAACTAAGAAGAAATAGATACCTGAAAGAGACCAACATAATGCACTGAGATAAAAAAAAAAATCAACAAAAATATTCCAACATAAAAATCCCCTGGACCAGGTTTCTTCACACCAGAATTAGATAAAATCTTCATAGAAGAAATTCTACCTACACTACAAAAACTATTTCAAAAGATTGAGAGGGAAGGAATCTTCCAAAACATGTTCTATGAAGTGAACATCACCCTAATACCAAGACAAGGAAAAGATCCTACTGAAAAGGAAAACTGCAGACCAATTGCACTAATGAATGTGGATGAAAAAATACCTAACAAAATTTTATCCAAGAGATTACAGCTACACATTAAAAATATATACATCACAATAAATCAGGCTTCAATCCAGGGATGCAAGGCTGTTTTAACATAGGCAAACATATAAATGTAATTAACTATACCAATAAAATGAAAAACAAGGACCATATGATCAGCTCAAAAGATGCAGAAATAGCATTTGAGAAAATTTAGCATCCCTTTATAAGAAGAACACTTAAGAAAATAGCCATAGGTGACACATTTCTTCAACTGATTGAAGCCATCTATGACAAACTCACAGCTTATATCATACTGAATGGAGTAAAACTGAAAACATTTTTGTATAGAACTGAGCCCAAACAAGGGTGTCCTCTATCACCATTACTATTCAACATAATTCTGAAAATTCTAGTCAATAAAATGAGGCAAGAAAAGTATATAAAGGGCATCCAAATTCGGGTGGATGAAGTCAAACACTTGCTCTTTCCTCATGACATAATCTTATCCTTAGATGACCCTACAGACTCAACAATGAGACTCCTATATGTAATAAAGAAATATAGTGATGTCTAAGGATATAAAATTAACTTCAACAACTCAATAGACTTTGTATATGCCCATAATATTCAAGTTGAGAAAGTCATCAGGGGCATGATTCCCATTACAGTACCTTCATAGAAAATGAAATACCTGGAAATATACCTGACAAAAGAGGAGAAAGATCTCTATAATGAGGATTATGAAACTCTAAGAAAAATAACAGAAGACATTAACCAATAGATTCTTCCATGCCCTTGGCTGGGAAGAATCAACATTGTTAAAATGTCTATACTTTCCAAAGCAATCAACAGATTCAATGCAATCCCCATTAAAATACCAACATCATACTTTGGAGAAATGGAAAAAAAAATAGCTCTTAATTTTATATGGAACCAGAAAAAATCCTGTACAGCCAAGACAATTCTTAGCAATAAAAACAAAGCCAGAGGTATCATCCTATCAGACTTTAGGCTATATTAAAAGTCCACAGTGATCAAAACATCATGGTTGGCACAAAAATAGAGACATAGACATTTAGAAGCAAATAGACAAGAGATGAATCCAGTCTCTCACAGCCATCTGATATTTGATAAACCAAATATGTGTATATGTATATACACTGAGTTAAAGAGTCAGAGTTATTGTTGAGTGCAACTTTTATTCCATACACACTGGGGAAAAAATTCTCTATTCAATAAATGGTGTTGGGAGAACAAGGTAACCACATGTATAAGACTGAAAATGGACTCGTACCTTTCACCTCTTAGAAAAATTAATTTAAGAAGAAAATGTGGGAAAAACTCTTGAAGATGTCAGGCTGGTTAAAAATTTTATGATGAAGACTTTCTTGGCAATTGCAACAACAAGAAAATTAACAAATGGGACTTAATTAAACTTAAAAGCTTCTTCACATAACAAAGCATATAGACAACCTTCAGAATGGGAGAAAATATTTGCATATTATGAATCTGTGAAAGGCTTGAGAACTAGCATCTATAGAGAATTCAAATTAATTAGCAAAAAAAGAGCTAATAATCCCATCTGTCATTGGGGAAGACAGTTGAATGGCCAATAAACATTAAAAAAATGCTTATCATCCCTAATCATTAGAGAAATGCAAATCAAAACCATCCTGAGATATCACCTATCCCCAATAAGATTAGCCCATATAACAAAATCTCAGTGTTGCAGGTGCTGGGGCTGATGTGTAGAGAAGGGCACAATCTTACACTGTTTGTAGGACTGCAAACTAAGACAGTCTCTTTGGGAAGAATTATGGAGCATCCTCAAGGAAATCAAATTAGATCTCCCATTTGACTCTGCAAGCTCACTACTAGTCATCTACCCAGAAGAGAAAACAAACAAACAAACAAACAAAACATTTTATCATAAAGACATATGCAGTATATTGCTTGTTGCAGCTCAATTTATCATTTCCAAGATGTAATAATTACCTAAATGCCCATAAATTCAGGAATGTATTAGAAACTGTGGTGTATGCATACCACAGAATATTATTCATCCATAGAAAAGATGGTGACTTCACATCTTTTGTATTAACTTAGATGGAGTTGATGCTCATTCTTCTTAGTAAAGTATCAGAAGAATGGAAAATCAAATATACAATATACTCCATATTAACATGAAGTCAGTAGACAATCTATTTCATGCCCACATAGGAGAAAAATTCATTTAAGTTCAAGTTTTTGGTAGCAGGAACAAGGGAGGAGGAGAGAGGAAAGGTTCTTGGGGTGCTCTCATTGAATGGGCACAATGTAGGAGTGTATGTCACATATTTTGGGTACAGGACATAGCTACAAGAGAGACTCTACTTAAAAAATTCAAATATTGTGGTTTTGTTTGTACCCTCACATTAGCCTGAAATTAAAAGAAAAGAAAAGAAACTTTTTCATTATAGTAATGCCTTATATTTTTTCTATTGCTTGGCTTATTATACCTAAGTCATTTTCATTTTATATCCCACTCTTGAGTACTTCAATATATTTATTGAATAAAATAAACCTTTCATGCAATACCCTTCACATTTTGGCTCAGGCAGTACTCATACCATATAGTCTCATGTTTGTCTCCTTGAAAACACATTTCATTATTTTTGTTCTCTCTGTTCTTCACCTTCTAATCACATCCTTTTCTTACTCCTCTGCCGTTTATGCTTTTAAGACAGCTTTCACGGGCTTGTAGATACCACCTGCTTGGTAAAATTTTTCTTGCCAATCCTCTCAAATTTGCATGTGACATTTTACTTTAAAAAATTCTCAGTTTAGGACAACACCTGTGGCTCAAAGGAGCAGGGCTCCAGCCCCATATGGGGGAGGTGGCAGTTTCAAACCCAGCCCCAGCCAAAAACTGAAAAAAAAATCTCAGTTTACTCAGTTTATTTGATATCTTTGCTTCAAAACTATGTCACAACTTTGATAAGGACATTTAGTAAAATATTTTAATAGATTATATCTTCTTGAAGATTATGGCTTTTTTTTTTCCTTTTAAATTCAACCCCCAGGTCAAACATTATTTCCACCAGGAATTTTTTCATGGGCACTTATAATTTCCTTCTCTTCCTACCATGTACTTTTGATATTCTAAAGTGGATGGTTTTAATGCTTATCTTTTTTGTTTAGCTAAAAGCTCCTTGAAGGAGCATAACACTTTGGTGAACCTAACAGGTTTTAGGCCTTAAATATCAGCTCTGCCATTTATCCCTGCCACTTTTGGCAAGTTACTTAACCTCTCTTTGCATCAGTTTACTTATCTCTAAAATGGAAGTAACAATAGTACCTATCTCATAGAATTGTTTTGTGGATTAAAAGAGTTAATACTATAAAATGCTTATGAGGTGGTATAAAATTATAACTATAATTCTATGTTATCCTTTGTAGTTTATTGAAAAGAAATAATGCTGAAACCAAGCAGGCACACAAGAAGTGGTTCTTAAATAAATGAATTAATATATGAAAAAAATTATAAAAACTGAAATCTAAGAAAAAGTCTTGAAAGCAGCCAAAGAAAAGTTAACACCTTACCATATAGGGGGGAAAAAAAAACAGAATTATGCATTTCTTATCAGAAATCATTAAAATCAAAAGAATGTGGCATAATATTTTTCAGTGCTACAGGGATAAAACACCTGTCAACCCATAATACTATAGCCAGATAAAGTATATTTCATAAATAATGGAGAGAGAAATCAACTCATGCTCAGATGCAGAAAAGCTAAGGTAGTTTGCCTCTAGCAGACTTACTCCAAAGGAATGGTTAGAGAAAGTCTCTAAGCAAAAAGGAAGAAATGACACAAGAAGGAACCTTGGAATATGGGGAAGGAAAAACAATACAGGGTTTACATAAATATGGACAACACAATAGGCATTTATTTTCTTCTTGAGTTTTATAAATGGTATTTGAGAATTAAAGGTAGCCTTTTGTCTGATTTTGTTATAATAAGACTTGACCTGGTGCTAAATATAGGTAGAGAAAACGTTCAAGACAATTATGCTGTGAACAGCAGAGCATAGAGGAACATAAAAGGACATAAAGTAAACATTATATTTTCCTGGTAAAATGATAACACAAGTAGACTGTTGTCATGCACACATAATGTAATATCTAAAATAACTAAAAAATAGATGCACTCAAAATGAATCAAAATAGATTTATAAAAATGGTCAAGTAGCACAAGAAAAATAAAACAGAGAACTTATAAAAGGAGAACAAATAGAAAATAAAAAAATAAATGAGTGACTTAAGATATCAATATTTCATTCATTGTAAGTCAATTAAACATATCAACTAAAAGACAGAAATTAAGTAGATTAAAAAGGTAAAAGGAACCAACTGTCTGTTACCTAAAATAAAATTGTTTCATATATGATAATATACATGCCTTCAAGTAACAGGATGGATAAATATATCACACAGACATTAATCAAAGGGAAGCAACAGGGCTCACGCTTATAATCCTAGCACTCTGGGAAGCCAAGTATGAGCCAGAGAAAGACCTTTTATCTAAAAATATAGCCAGACATTGTGGCAGGCTCTTGTAGTCCCAGCTACTTGGGAGGCCAAAGCAAGAGAATTGCTTGACCCCAGGAGTTTGAGGTTGCTGGAAGGTATGATACCATGGCACTCTACCATGGGTGACAAAGTGAGATGCTGTCTCAAAAAAAAAAAAGGAGGAAGCAGCAGTGTTTATATTTGAGTCAGATATACTACATTTCATAGCAAAAAAAATTACCACTGACAGAGAGGGACAATATGTAATGATAAAATAGAATCTTCTATTAAAATATAGCAATTCCAAATGTATATTCATCTAACAACAGAGCTGCAATATATGTGAAGCAAAGATGAATAAAACCGAATGAAAGAATAGATAAATTCACAATTATATTTGAGGGTAATTGCCTCTCAAGAATTGATAGAATAATAAGATATAAAATTAGCAAGAATATAGAATAATTGTAACAGTTTCATTAATCAACAGTATCTACTCAACATTTTCAGAAATGCTCCACCAAACAATAACAGAACACACATTCTTCTCAAGCTCCCCCAGAACACAGAACAAGGCAAACCATATCCTGGGTTATAAAACAAAGCTAAAATTTTTAAAAGAATAGACATCATACAGAGTATAATATCTGACCACAATGGAATCAAACCAGAAATCAATTATAGAAGGATATAAGAAAAAATTCAATCACTTGTAAAATATACAGCATACTTCTAAATAGGTACTAGGTCAAAGAGGAAAACTGGGGGGGCAGTAAAAAAGAATACATTTAACCAGATGTGCACAATGTGAGGGTGTTCAGTATGTCCCAAGGTGAAGGGCTCAATTACAACTCAAAATTTACCATAGACTTGAAAAGAAAGTAACCTATAGATTAATTGAAGTTCTGGATAGATCCTGGTTATTTAACTTTTGTCTGATTCAAAATATGCAAATATCTATTCCCATTGAGTAGGTTGTCTATTAGCTTTGGTTGTTGTCTGCTTGGCTGTACAAAAGCTTTTCAGTTTAATTAAGTCCCATTTGTTTATTAATGCTGTTGTTGCTATTGCCATGGCAGTCTTCCTCATAAAGTCTTTCCCCAGGACGCTATATTCCAGTGTTTTTTCAGTTTTTTCTTTGAGGATTTTTATCATTTCATGCATTAAATTTAAGTCCTTTATCCATGTTGAATCATTTTTTTGTGAGTGGAGAAAGGTGTGGATCCAGTTTCAGTCTTTTACAAGTGGATATTCAATTCTCCCAACACCATTTATTGAATAGGAAGTCTTTCCCCCAGTGAATGCTTTTGTTTGGTTTATCAAAGATTAGGTGGCTGTAAGTTGTTGGTTTCATTTCTAGGTTTTCTATACGATTCCAAGTATCTATGTCTCTATTTTTTTGTGCCAATACCATGCTGTCTTGACCACTATGGTCTTGTAGTACAGCCTAAAATCTTTTATGGTGATACCCCTGGCTTTGTATTTATTACTAAGAACTGTCTTAGCTATACGGGTTTTTTCCTGGTTCCATACAAAGTGCAGAATCATTTTTTCCAAGTTTTGAAAGTAAGATGTTGGTATTTTAATAGGGATGACATTGAATTGGTAAATTGCTCTGGAAAGTATAGTCATTTTAACAATGTTGATTCTTCCCAGCCATGAGCATGGTATGTTCTTCCATATGTTAAAGTCCTCTGCTATTTCCTTTCTTAGGGTTGCATAATTATCTTTATAGAGGTCATTCACATCTTTTGTTAGGTATATTCCTAAATATTTCATTTGCTTTGGGGCTATGGCGAAGGGAGTTGCGTCCTTAATTAACCTCTCATCTTGGCTGTTGTTGGTGTATACAAAGGCAACTGACTTGTGGACATTGACTTTATATCCTGAGACATTACTGTATTCTTTGATGACTTCCAAGAGTCTTGTGGGGTTCTCTAAATATAAGATCATGTCATCCTCAAAAAGGGAGAGTTTGACCTCCCCTGCACCCATTTGGATGCCCTTTATTTTCTTGTCTTTCCTAATTGTATTGGCTAGAACTTCCAGCACTAAGTTGAATAGTAATAGTGACAGAGGACAACCTTGTCTGGTTCCAGTTCTAGGAAGAAAAGATTTTAGTTTTACTCCATTCAGTAAAATATTAGCTGTGGGTTCATCATAGATAGCTTCAATCAGTTCAAGAAATGTGCCTATACTCCTCAGTGTTGTAATTAGAAAAGGATGCTGGATTTTATAAAATGCTTTTTCTGCATCTGTTGAGAGGATCATATAATCTTTGCTTTTGCTTCTGTTGATATGGTGAATAATGTTTATGGACTTGCAAATATTTAACCAGCCTTGCATTCCTGGTATAAACCCTACTTGATCATGATGTATGACTTTTCTGATGTTAAGCTGTAATGTATTGGTCAACATTTTATTGATAATTTTTGCTTGTATTTTCATTAGTGAAATTGGTCTGAAATTCTGCTTTTTAGTTGGGTCATTACCTGGTTTTGGTATCAGGGTGATATTTGCTTCATAGAACGTATTGGGGAAGATTCCTTCCTCAATTATTTGGAATAATTTCAGCAGTATAGGAATAAACTTTTCTTCGAAGGTTTGATAAAATTCTGCTGTGAAGCCATTTGGACCAGGGCATTTTTTTGTTGGGAGATTTTTTATTTTTTCTTTGATCTCAGTGTTTGAAATTGGTCTGTTCAGGAGATCTATTTCATTGGGGCTAAATGTAGGGAGAGGGTGTCATTCTAAATATTGATCCATTTACTTCACATTGTCAAATTTCTGGGCATAAAGTTTCTGGTAGTATTCAGAGATAATCTCTTGCATTTCTGTGGCATCAGCTGTAATTTCCCCTTTATCATTTGTGATTGAGGTTACTTCAATTAATCTATATGAAAAAAAAAAAAGCCAACAATCCCATACATAAATGGGGAAGAGAAATGAATAGAATCTTCTCTAAAGATGACAGACAAATGGCAGTAAACACAAGAAAAAATGCTCATTATCGCTAATTATTAGAGAAATGCAAATTAAAACCACCCTGATAAACCATCTAACTCCAGCAAGAATGGCCTATATCACATAATCTCAAAGTTGCAGATCCTGGCATGGATGTGGAGAGAATGGGATACTTTTACATTGTTGGTGAGAATGCAAACTGATACAATCTTTTTGGAAGGCAGTATGGAGAAACCTCATAGAACTCAACCTAGACCTCTTGTTTGATCCTACAATCCTATTACTGGGAATCTATCCAGAAGGAAAAAAAAAATTATTATAAAGACACCTGTACTAGGCTGTTTATCGCAGCCCAATTTACAATTACTAAAATGTGGAAACAGCCTAAATGTCCTTCAACCCAGGAATGTATTGGTAAGCTATGGTAATGTATACCATGGAATATTACTCAGCAATCAAAAAGTGGAGATTTTGCAGCATTTGCAAACATGGATGGAGGTGGAACATATTATTCTTAGTGAAACATCACAGAAATGGAGAAGCATGAATCCTATGTATTCAACATTGATATGAGGACAATTAATGACAATTAATGATTCAGTGGGACATTAGAGAAGGGGAGACCAGACAGAGAGAGAAGAGAGGGGATGAGGAAAATAAAACAAAAAAGAATAGAAAATAGTGACTAATTCTTACATAAACTAGATTCAATTTTGACCAAAGTACATTACTTAAACATTAACTTTTAATACAACTTGTTAATGTTGTTTAGAATATTGCATCCTCATTTATAAGTGAAATGTTTGTAATTTCCCTTTTTTAACAATATATTTTCTCTAATTTCAATATCAGGTGCATTCTGATTAAATAGAATGACTTTGAATTATTTCTTCTTTTTCTATGGTCTATAAGATTTGGTATGATCTTTTTTTTGAAATTATCTTTTACTTTTATTTATAATTATTAGTCATCTATTTTTTGAGACTTTGGAAAAAATGTTAATGATTATTCCATATTGAGCCTCAGAGTTAAAGCATTCTATAACAGACATACTCTCATTTGACAATGTGAATGTTACTTTATTTGCATTATTATTATTACTATTACTTAATATTTTGATGTAGTAATTGTCTGGTTAATTTCTGAATATATTTATCTTCTTTCATTCTTTTTGCGGTTTTTGTTTCTATTTCTTATCTTAAACATTGTTATAGTTATTGAATATTAAGCCTTTTTAATTCTGAGAAGGCAAAAAGTGGAAACCTAATAAACACATATATATGTAAAAATAAAAAAAAATAAAAAAGTGTAAACTAAACAATAGTGCTCTCATATGAATCTGAAATTTAAAAGGAAAAAATAAAAAATAATACATTTAACCTAATAAAATGAAAATATAACATCAAAATTTGTGAAACATATTAAAAAAATAAGAAAAAAGATATCAAATCAATAATCTAGCTTCTCCCTTGAAAAACTAGAAAAATAGCAAAATAATTCTAAAAGCAAACAAAGTGTAGAAAATAATGCAAATGAAAACAAAAATCAATGAAATTGAAAGCAGAAAACAGATTTTGTTCTTTAAAAAATAACTAATATTGGTAAATCTATAGCAAGAGTGACAAGGAATAAGATGCTTTACACACACATAACCAACATCAATAATAAAACAGGAGATATTAGTACACATGCTGTAGACAATAAATGGATAAGTCAAAGCTGTGAACAAGTATACATGGGAGAAACTGACCAATTTCTTGGATAAAAATCTAAAGTACTAGAACTTAGCCTATAAGAGTTAGATAATTTGAATAGTCTATAAAACTCTTGAACAAAAAAGGAAATTATAATTCAAAACTCCCAAACAAGAAATATTCAGGCCCAGATAATTACACTAGATAATTCTACCAAATGTTTAAGGAAGAAATAGTAGCAATTCTACACAATTACAATTCATTTTTTATTATTCTGATACCAAACCCAGAAAAAGCACAAAATAACAAACAAAAAAACAAACAAAGCCAATATTCTTCATGAATACAGATGCAAAAATCCTTAACAAAATGTTAGGAGATAGATTTCAAATGTTAACTAATAATTATGTACCATGACCAAGTGCATTTTATTTCAGAAATGGAATCTATTCAGACGAATATCTGAAAATCAGTCAATATAATTCACTACATTAAGAGGCTAAAGAAGAAAAATTATATGAATATATCACTTGATATAGAAAATACATTTCACAAAATTCAAAATCCATTCATGATTTTAGAAAACTCTCAAAAACTTAAGATACAAGACAACTTCCTCGAATTGATAATGAGCCTTTGTATAACCCTACTAGGGATGGAGGGGCAAGATAGCCAACTGAAGCCACATTTTGACAGAAGCTCCCATCCTGAGGGAAGGATAATGACCAGAAACTACCCAATAAAGCTGAAGAGTGGGAGCCGAGCTGAGAGAGAAGAATGATAAGCACACATCAACTCTGCTGAGGCAAGCTGTGACTCCAAGAAAGCAAATTTCAGCTGAGACTTTAACCCAGAGTCACTGATTCACTAGGGTCAAACAAAGATCAGCTGAATACAAGACAGAACCACCTAATCTCACCACACCAAGCAAGTCCCCAGAGTCTCTTACTGTAATACTGTATGAGTCCTTTGCAAAGCTATAGGGTAAAAAGCTACAGTCACCAATCCCAAATCCTTGGCAAAGGGCCTGTTAATCCAGAAATGCCCAATCCAATTTCACCTTACCTGCCCATCAAGCCAAATCATGAAAAATAATCATGGGGCAGAATCAGAGGAAAAACTCTGGCAACGTGAATAATCTGAGTAGATCAACTTCCCCAAGGTATGACAAAACAGGAAAAACTCTGGCAATGTGAATAATCTGAGTAGATCATCTTCCCCAAGAAATGACAAAACAGGCACATCAGATGATCCCATTCAAAAAACAAATGGCTGAGATTCAGACACTGAGTTCAGAATTTGGATGGCAAATAAGATCAACAGAATGGAGGTAAAGATGGAATTAGAATTTCACAGGAGTAATTCAAAAGTAGTCTCAAGAATTCAATGAATTCAAAGATGAAATCATCATAGATATTTGACACATTGAGGCAAGAACTTGCAGCACTCAAAGATTTGAGAAATATAATAGAATCCCTGAGTAACACAATGGAACAGGCAGAAGAAAGTATCTCTGACATTGAAGAGAAAGCTTTTGAACACTTCCAAATGCTCAAAGAGGAAGAGAAGTTGAGAGCAAAAACCAATAATTCCCTGAGAGAATCGTAGCACTACTCCAAAGTAGCAAACATTCACCTTATAGGAATCCAGGAAGGATCATTGCATGAGAGAAAAGTGGGACCACTCTAAAAGAGCAAATATTTGCATTATTGGAATCCCTGAAGGAGAAGAGGATGGTCCAAAGGCACAGACACTCTACTCCAACAGATAATTGAGGAAACCTTTCCAAGCATGGGAAGTGATACTGAAATGAGATAGCAGATAGTTTAATAAACCCAGTACAATTCAACCCAAATAAAGCATCTTCTACACACATGGTAATTAACTTTGTCAAAGTTAACATGAAGGTGAAAATCTTGTAAGCAGCCATACATAAGAAAATAACCTACAATGAGAAAAATATTAGAATGACTGTAGATGTCTCTGATGAAACTTTTCATGCCAGTAGAGGATGGTTGTTGCCTTCAATCTCCTAAAACAAGGCAACTTTCAGCTCAGGATCCCATATGCAGCTAAATGGAGCTTCATTTATGACGGAGAAGTTAAATACTTTAATGACATCCACATGTTGAAGAAATTTGCCACAACCAAACAGCTCTTCAGGATATTCTCAAACCCATTCACCATAATGCTCTACCACCAAAGTAAACTAACACTGAAATTCTTGATCAAAACCCAATTTCCACAGAGGTGAAGCATTTAAAATATACACTGGACTTTAAAAAAACTTGACACTCAAAATATAACCAGGCTTTTCATTACTCCCAATTAATGTGAACAGCTTTAATTGCCTTATTAAAAGGCACAGGTTGGCTGACTGGATACTAAAACTCAGGCCAGATATCTGCAGCATACACAAAGCTCATCTTACCTTAAAGGATAAATATAATCTCAGAGTGAAGGTATGGACATCTGTTATCCAGGCAAACAGAAATCAGAAAAAAGCAGGAGTGGCAATCTTGTTTGCAGAAACATTACAATTTAAGCCAACAAGAGTAAGGGAAGACAAGGATGGTCACTTCATATTTGTTAAGAGAAACACTCAACATGATGAGATATCAATTATTAACACTTATATGCCCAACCAGAATGTGCCTTAATTTATAAGGGAACCCTAACAAAGATGAGCAATTTAATATCTTCCAGCATCATAATAGTTGGATATTTTAACAACCCTTTGCCAGTGTTGGATAGATCCTCCAATTTGAAACTAAGCAAATAAATTTTTGATTTAATCTTCACCACACAACAATTGAATATAACAGACATATACACAACATTACATCTTAATAAAACCAAATACATATTATTCTCATAAGCCCATGGAAAATACTCCAAATTGATCACATCTTAGGTCACGGGTCTAACCTCACCAAATTTGAATGTATAAAAATTATTCCTTGTATTTTTTCAGATCAACATACAATAAAAGTTGAACTCACCAATAACAGGAATCTGCATACTCATACAAAGTCATGGAAACTAAATGAACTTATGCTGAATGAAAACTGGGTCCTAGATGAGATTAAGAGGGAAATTGCCAAAGTTTTGGAAAAAAGCAATAATGAAGACATAAATCATCAGAGCTTCTGGGATACTGAAAAGGCAGTCCTAAGAGGTAAATTTATTGTGCTACAAGCCTTCCTCAAGAGAACAGAAAGAATGGAAGTCAATAATGTAATGGAACATCATAAGCAACTGGAAAAGGAAGAACATTCCAACCCTAAACACAGAAGAAGAAAAGAAATAACCACAATTAGATCAGAATCAAATGAAGTTGAAAACAAAAGAATTATACAAGAGATCAATGAATCAAAAAATTTGTTTTTTTGAAAAGGTCAATAAAATAGATAAATCTTTGACTAAACTAACCAGAAGTAAAAGAGTAAAAACCCTAATTTCATCAATCAGAAATGATAAAGGCCAAATAACAATAGACTCTTCAGAAATTAAAATAATCCATAATGAATATTAAAAGAAATTTTATTCTCAGAAATATGAAAATCTGAAGGAAATTCACCAATACTTGGAAGCATACCACCTTCCAAGACTTTGTCAAAATCAAGTGGAAATGTTAAACAAGCCTATATTATCAAGTTCTGAACTAGCATCAAATACATGAAATCTACCAAAAAAGAAAAGTCTGAGACCAGATGGCTCCACATCAGAATTCTACCAAACCTTTAAAGAGGAAATAGTACCTGTATTACTTAATCTTTTCTAAACATCGAAAAAGAAGGAATAATTCCCAACACATTCTATGAAGCAAATATCACCTTGATCCCCAAACAAGAAAAAGACACAACATGAAAAGAAAATTATTGCCCAGTATCTTTTTTTAAATAATTTTATTAAATCAAAATTGTGTACATTGGTGCAATCATGGGACACAATGTACTTACTTCATATACAATCAGAAATATTTTGATCGTACTGTTAGAGATAGCCTTCATGGCATTTTCTTAATCACTATATGAAGACATTGATATTCTACATTTAATAAGATTCACCAGCTTCATAGGAGGCCTGGCTGGAAGATGGTGGCAGAGATGGTCCCGTAGCCCATCTCTCCCAGGTCAGCAGGTGAGAGGGTGGGAGCTCTGGATCTTTCCCAGTGTGAACTATTGGAGTGGATGGGCAGCTGGTGAGACACAGAGATTGGGAGGATTGGCGCATTTGAAATATAGTTCTTAACTGTGGAAACTGCTGCAGACCGTTTCCCCCTACCCGGCGGAGGGGCAGCCAGCTCCTCCCACAGGGAGGACAGCAGGTCCTAACCCACAAGCTCTAATCAGAGAAAATTCCACTGAAGCATGGAACTCAGAGTTAGACGATCAGAAAGGGGCGCTAGTGGGAAAGACGGAGTCCCCAGCAGCCCTGGCGTGAGCCGAGGGGTCCAGACTCTGCCGGACTAACACATTGGAATGTCCAAAATGGCAAGCGCCTTTTCCCCAGATCAATGAGAGAAAGAAAGATTGGGTGACCAGCCAGCATTACACTAGGTGGGGACCATAGTGAAGCCTGAGAGGGGTGGATAAGACACTTTGAACTGTGGAAGCTGTGGAAGTTGGCAAGGAGGGCCCCTGGGCACTTCAGCTGGAGAATAACTGAAGTTCAAGTTCCCACCAACAGCCCCACAAAGCCCCTCCCCTCCAGCCTTCATGGCAGCTGAGAGTGGCTGCAAGCTGCGGCCATAGCAACCATCACCCCGGGTGCTGCTGCCGTTGCGCCAAAGCTGCCGCCCCACGACTAGTGACACACCGCCACGGCCCCCGAGGCTGCAGCGACTGCATGGCCCCACCCCTCCAACCTTCACGATCCGCTGGGAGCAGCTGCAACCCGTGGCCATAGCTACCATAGCAACCGCTGCTGCTTGTGCTGCTGCGGTCGCTTGGGCGCTCCGAAGCTGCTGCTACCGTGAGCGTGGTGCCCCTGCCCCGTGCACAGTGTCACTACCCCCGCCGACACCGCCCCAGCCACCGAGATCTGCAGCAGCTGCAAGGTCCCTCCCCCGCAGTCGCCACGAGCCCCGCTCCCGCACTCCCCTGTCACAGCAGATCACTGTTGCCGGACTGGACTGCAATTCTATATACATATAAGAATAATAATATTTTTGAGATTTTTTTTTGAATATCTTTTTCTTGGAGGCACTATCGACAAATAACTCTTTACCTCACCTTCTTCTCTTAGACTATTTTTATTACCTCCTATTCTTAACTGAACATTCTTCTTCCTCTCCCTCCATCAAGACTCCCCCCTCCCCTCCCTTCCCACTCCATTTCTCTCCATTATCCTGGGCTATAGTTGTGTTCTATCTTTCATAAGAAAGTGTGAGTAAATATAAGTTGGTTTCATAGAAGTACTGGGTACATTGACTACTTTTTCCTCCATTCTTGAGATACTTTACTTAGGAGATATGTTCCAGGTCCCT